>JAPYYJ010003175.1:0-11879 GCA_028533885.1 Nasua narica | reverse complement strand
CCAGGAAGCCTGCCTACCTGTAGGCTGCACAGAGGGGAGGAAGCAATTACGACCCGGGGTGAGTCTCTGTTTATTTTCCTCCTGGAGACCAGAGCACCAAGGACCAGGCAGTGCCAATGTTTCCTGTACGCTCAGGAGAGCAGACTGGTACATCCAGGACTCTAGGCTGGGCTAATCCCAGAGGTTTTGTTTTCTTATTTTTTTTTTTTTAAAGATTTTATTTATTTATTTGACAGAGAGCACAGAGAAGCAGGGAGAGTGGCAGAGGGGGAAGGAGAAGCAGGTTTCCCACTGAGCTGGAAACCCGATGCGGGACTCAATCCTAGGATCCTGGGATCGTGACCTGAACCGAAGGCAGACGCTTAACCAACTGAGCCCCCCAGGGCCCCCCTAGAGGTTTTCTGACTGAAAAAGACTCCATCCTGGTGGCCTGTGGCCAAGCTCAGACAAACAAACATCCAGAATACACACCAAGTGACCTGAACAAAGAGAACCTGGCAAGGAAGCAGGCGGCCCTCCCTCCAGAAAGAACAAGTGTGCAGAAACAGAGACAGCAGGTGGCGGCACGTGGTCCCCGGCCAGCATGTTCTGTACGCTGTGGAGAGACCTGAAACCGCATGTCCAAGGAGTAGACGGATCATACGATGAAAAGCCGTCTTGCAAAGGAAGCGACAGGCTTCTGAGATTTGTATCACATCTACTCTAAAGCGAGGGGGACGCTGAACAGCAGGTGCAAGGAAAGCTGAAACACAAACAACTAGACCAGGTCCCTGCAGTCACGTGGCCAAGCCAAGGACAAGTCCGGCTCCCTCACTGGTGGATCTCCCCATGAGCCTAGTGGTTCTCCAGTGGGCGTCCCCAGGTCAGAGGGACCAGCAGCACGGTAACTGGTGAGAAGTACACATTCGTGGGTCCCATCCCAGACCTACTGAATGATACGCTCCAGGGGTGGGGTGCTGCAAAGCCCTCTGGGTGACCCTGAAGCCTCCCCAAGTCTGAGAATCCCTGCACTAGCTCAATAATAGTGTTTCCTGTGGTCCGGGCAGTGTTTCAGCTGCTTTACGGATAATTATGTCATTCAGTGCTCACGGCCACCCTATGAGGGAGGTACTATGATAAGCTCTCCTCTCACAGGGGAGGAAACTGAGGCTCAGAGAGGTCAGATTGGTGCTCTGACCACGTCCTCTTCACCTGGCCGTGAGGGAGGGGTTCCGCACCTTAGTACTGGATGCACAAACACAGGACATGGGCCACCAGACAGACAGATTCGCAGCAACTCATTAATCACAAATACAGCCGGGGAGGGGGACACCACCTGCCACGAAGGGCCACTTGGGGGCTGTCCCCAGGGACAAAGTCAGGCTTCACCACGCTAAGAGGTGGCTCTGGATTCCTGACGGTGGACGTGAGTGCACTGTTTGCACGCGTGGGTAGGCAGGCCGAGGACCAGGGAGAGCAGCCGAACTGGCTCGGCGGGGGGGGGGGCGCCCTCCCCGCGGGGTGTGGAGCCCATCTAACAAGAGCGGGGAACTCACAGCTAGAACTCTGGAGCCCTCTGAGGCTCAGCGAGGTCAGGGTAGCCGAACCGCAGGCTCTCACATACACAAGGTCACGTGGTAGGGGGTGACAGCATCAGGGTCGGAACCCAAGCCTAGGGGCCGCAGAGTCCCCATTGGCTTTCCCTGAACCGCATCACACATGGCTGGTGGACTCGCCGTGACCCCTCCTGGGCCCACGTGCACTGGGTAATGCAGCAGGCCGTGCCGGGGCTGCAGACACCGAGGTCCAAGGTCTCGTATCCCTCCGTGGAGTCATGCGCCCCATCCTGCGGTGGCTGTGGTTCCTCCTCACCCCTCCACATGCCCCGCTGCAGGTCGGTGAGGGCGCACACGCTGCCCCGTGGGTGCTGTATATCCCCTCCCCCAGCCAACAGCACTGCTCATTTTTGCCAGGCCCATGCTCGGTGCTGGGCGTGCCCAAGCAACCTTAAAACAACGGGGCCCCGAGAAACTCCCAGCAAGGAAAGGGAACCGAAATACACATGGAGCTTTGGGAGAAAACTGCAAGGGGCTTCAGCCCATCTCCGAGGTGTTGAGACCGGCCTTGCAGCCCACAGGCTCCGGTGCACCAGCGGAGGCCCTCGCGGGGGATGGAGGAGGAAATCGGCCATTTGGGGAAGGTGATTCTGGGGACAGTGGGTGGGCAAAGCTGGGATGAGGGTGGGCTTCTGGTGAGGCTTCCAGACAAAAGGCTGTTGTGAGAGGAAGGGGTGGACGACTCCCCGTCCCTGGTCCCTCCGAGAAGGCACATTTTAAAAAGTCCCACAGCTGGGCAAACAGCCTCCTGCTAGCCGCGGGGCCCACACCGCACTGCTGGCTTCCATGAGCTGGCCTGGTCCACCAAGGCTTTATATTGGTGACCCTCGGACTGCACAGATTTTTCTGGAATACACAGCATTTGATGGCAGGATGAACTGTGTGGGGCAGAGGGATGGGTGTAGGGAGGTGTGCAGAACACAAAATGTCCCCCGATGTGCATGTTGCTCTGTCTGGATGAGTAGATGAGGCGCTCAGAAGAGGAAGGTACAACTGTGGTGAACAAGTTCTTCTCCAGGACGGAGCTTCGGGGAGGACCTCAGCGGGTTCACCCAGGGCCGCAGAGCAGCCCATTCCTGCTCTGCGGCCATGAACCGGCCCTCACGGTGTAGGAAGACATCCTACAGCTTCCCGCGCTGCACGCCTCCATCCCCAGGGGAGCCGCCCAGGCCGGCCGGCAGGAAAAAGGGTCTGCAGGCTAGAAGGAAGCCTGAGGGAGCCACGGTGTTGTCTCCAACTGGCAAGAGCAGCCTGCACGATGTGGGGTGCTGTCGGCGTCCAGCCGCGGCTGCGATCCACGGCACTGGCCCGAGAGCACCCTCGCCCACCCCAGGGAATCGAGACTGCTCCTTAGTGCTGGCCGAACCGTCCCCGTACGCTGTTCACACGGGGCCCCGCACCTCCTCTCGCCTGAACGAGGAACTCAGAAGCTGGGGCTCCATACAGTCCTGTGGTTCGGGAGTACGAATCACCCAGAAGAAGGCCGAGAGCTGGCTCCACAGGACGGAGCACGGCCTGGGGGAACAGAGTAGAGCAGACCAGCCCCCACAAAGCAAAGGGGCAATAAGGCCGAGCACAGTGTCCATCTGTAGCGTAAGGCCCCGCAGTTACCGTTTTTTTTTTCTTCTTTTTTGTCATGCAAATGCATGACTTAAGCTCTGACTGCCTAAACGCGCACTTCAAAGAAGGCATCCACTTCAAAGATGTCTCTGGAATAAACGCTTTGCCAGCCACACAGATGGAGAGCCAGGCCACCTGCCACACTGAGGCTCCTGTGTTTGAGAGATCGTGGTTGATGTTGATGACCAGCCATTTGGGCTGCTGCCTTTCTCTTCCCACACTTTAAATTCCAGCTCTCAGATTTTAAATTTGCCAATAAAGAGTGAAGCCACAGAGCCGTAGGCCCCACAAAGCAGAACCTAAGGCCCAATGCGCTGGCTCTTGTACCCTCTCTCTCTCCCCATGACCCCGCTCCTGGCTGCTAGAGGGCTACCTAATTCCCAGGTCGAGTAGGTAATAAACCTCCTTCTTACAAGGTTCCCTTACAGGAAGGCGTCTTGCCATCGGTAAGAGCCGCAAAGGCTAGTCCAGCCACAGCGCGGGTGACAGGCAGATCGCGACTAGCACACGACTAGATCCTCTTCTCTTGGGTCCCAGGCAATCACTTTGCTAGTTTGGTAAGAAAATCCGGTAATGCTGCTCTCCTTACAAAAACCTTGGCTTGTCATTGCTTACAAGGGCGGCAGCCTAGTGTCCCCGAGGCCATGGTGTCCTGTCCCAGTTTCGTGGCCAGCCCCTCTCTGCCCCACCTTCTCTACTCCAGCTAATGAGCCCCCCTTTCTCTAACTCCATCTCATCACACCCCCTCCCGGGGCAGGGCTCCTACGTGCTGTGCACTTGGCCTGCCCCACAACCACCTCCTCACCTGCTCAATTCCTTCTCTGCCCGCAGGGCTCTGTGTAACTTTCACTTCCCTGAGCAAGTCCCCACCATCAACTCCTTCTTCGCTCTGTCTCTCTCTGTCAGGTATCTATTGCTGTGTGCCAAGGCACCCCCAAAACCTAGCAGCTTAAAACAACAAACATTTATGACCTCGCACAGTTTCTGTGCGATGGGGGTAGGGAAAGAAAGGCCTTGGACACATCAACACCCACACTGGACACAATGGATGAAAGCTTTCGAAAATCTGGAGGAAGAGAATTTCCAACACAGAAGAGAATTCTATGCACAGTCAAGGCAATCAGTCCAAAGTGAGGGTATAATAAAGACTTTTCAGAGAAGTAGAGTATCAAAGAATTAATCTCCATCATACTACGTATTAATTAGCTATTACTGTGCAATAAATTAGCCCAAGACTTACTGCATGTCTTATCTCATAGCTCTGAGGCTCAAGTATTCAGGAGTGGCTTAGCTGGGTGGTTTGGGTTCAGGGCCTCTCATGAGGCCGCAGTCAACAGGTTGGCCAGGGCTGTAGTAGTCTGAGGGCTGGACTCCGCTGGAGGATCTGCTTCCAAGATGGTGCCCTCATATGGCTGCTGACTGGAGGTTTCAGTTTCTTACCACATGGGTCTCTCCAAGGGCTGCTCATGATGTGACAGCTGGCTTTCCCCAGAGCAAGTGATCCAAGAGGGGAAGTGATCAAAAGAGTGGCCAAGACAGAAACCATACGGACTTTGGATGACCTGGTCTTCAGAGTGGCCCACCGTCACTCCTGCTTTTCCCTCTTGGTTAGAAGCTGATCGCTAAATCCGGGGCTCCCCTTCCAAAAAAGGAGAATTAGGCTGCCCCTTAAAGGGAGGAATGTCAAAGAATTCATGGACATATTTCTAAAACGGCCACACCCTCCTGGCAGGTGAGGTCAGAATTCCCTGCTCAGTGGCCACACCACACCACGCTTCTCTGCTTCTCACTACTCATCACAACGGCATGGAACTAAGTATGTGTGTGATTTGCAGGGTACTGTCTCTCTAACTATAGGACTCCAGGAAGGCAAGGATACTTGCAGGTTACACCCCTGGTGGATAATACAGCGCTGGGTACATAACAGGGGTCAACACAGATTTCTTGGATGTATGAAAAAATAAATGAGTCAATGAATAGGACACATGACAAATACAAGGGGAATGAGGAAGGGGAAGAAAGAAGGAGGATACAGAACACTGGGATGTAAAAACTGGAATGATTTTGATATAGTGCAAGGGCAATGTCAATGAAATGCCATTCCACCCTGAGCAGCAGGCCGGTCAGCCTTCCTGTCTTTTGACTAGCAGCTCAGACGCTCCGAGTGATGAGGAGGGAGCCCTGGGCTCAACCTCAAGCAGCAGGAAGTGCCTCAGATTGGCTTGGCAGGCCTTTGGGCACAAGAGAAAACCCATTTTCCAATACATGAGACAGGAGGCTGGAAAGTCACATCTTATTCATTAAACGAGGCTTCCATCATCCTTCTCCTGGTAGTGACGACTTCGAATCCACTCGCTCCCATCCTGAGCACCCAGTGAAGCCCCCTTTGCTCTGGGCCACCCCATACGAATGGGGGCTCGCCTCTCTGCTGTTTCCAGCATCCTTGCTTCAGATTCTTGGAAGTACACCCTCCCCGAGGAGCTGGACTGTCATCAACAATTAAGAGGCAGCCCGAGATGTGGCCTCTGCAGGCAGAACCTTCTACCTTCCCCCGGGGAAATGCCAGATGAGAGGGAGGGCAGGAGGCAGAGGTGGACAGTGGCAGGAGGGAGGGAGAGGGTGGGACAGAGAGCCTATTATGAGGGGAGGCTGGGAAAACAGAACCCAGACCCCCGGAGAGTATGTGAGCGTACCCAGGGACCGACCACCCACATGAACGTCCAATGGCATCACCACATCCTACACAATACTGACTTAGCACTGACCCTGTGTAAGATAACGGAAGAGCTCAGTATCAAAAAAAGGCACTACCCCCACCTCCTGATCTTCAAAGTCACTTGGGAAAACAACACACATGCAAAAAGAATAAATGGCAATATATTCAAGATGGCGGATGCCACAGGCCAGATAAGCAATTCACACAGGAGTTGTCAGGAAGGAGCTGTCCCCAGGCTAAGGCAGTCCCTGAGGTTCCCAGGGGAGCTGGGGCTGAGACTGCCTGCCCGCCTGCGGAGCTCCGGGGAAGACGACTCCCAGAGAGCGGGGCTTTGGCTGGAAAATGCCTGGGTCACATGCTGGATCAGCCTGATACAAAACAAGGATCTGTGCCGCCTCACCCAGTCCTCCCCACTCACTCCAGATGCGACCACTGCCGTCCAGATCTATGCAGCGGGTAGGAGTCGTGTCCAGCCCCAGCCAGCCCCTGGCAGAGTCGGCACCCCAACCCAATTTGCTTCGAGATACATGCTCACAACCACTCCTCCATGCTGCCTCTGCAGGGAGCCCCCTTCCGGGGAGCACTGACAGAGGAGGCTGGGAGGAGAGTCCCAAGGGCAGGAAGGCTGGAGGAAGGGGTTTGCTGCTATAAGCCCCCTGGTGTTCCCGAAGCAGCTGGGCCTCCCTCCCCTGCTGCCACTTGCTGAGAACCCCCAGTGCAGCCCATCTGGCAACGCTGCCCGAGTCCTGGGCCGGCAGTGTCAGGATCAGGCCCCACGCTCCCGCCAGCCTAGAGCTTGGCAAGGGACCCCACGGATCTCTGCACGAACCCACCCAGAATCTGCGCCACTTGCGCCACTGGGGCATGACCTCCCAGCAGGGCAAAGTGACACCGTCAGAAGCTGCTAAGAAGCCACTTTGCAGGTAGCAGGGGGCACGGCGTACACTGTGAAGTTCCGGACAGTTGTCACGTGCTGCTTCCTGCACAGGTGAAGGGCTTAAAGGGCTTAAAAGGCAAAGGCAAACCCCATAAGAGAGGGGTGAGGTTACTCCCTGTGTCTCCTTTCAATCGCCTGGAAAAAGATCACCCGATACCTTAACAACCGCCCCCCCCCCCACACCTGAGCCAGGTCCTCAGCTCCTGGAAGGCAGATCCCCTCTGATGGCTCGGCTTTACATCTCGCACTGGCACAGAGCAGAGGCTTGATAGGTATTTGGTTAGAATAAAAGTCTGGCTCCACTCTCTGGGCCTAGCTCTCCCGTAATGGCCTAGGAGGGGGCGGAAGGCGGGCCGGATGAAGACAACTCATGTGGGATCCGGGTGACCCTGCTGCCCTGGGGTCAGATGCCTTTCTCAGACCAGTCGTCATCAATCCTATGCCATTCACACCAACTTTATATACGAAATGAGTTCTTAAAGACAAATGCGTCCATTTCACACCCAGAGTCACTGGACCTCTTTGTACGTTTCTTTGTAAACCTTGTCTTGATGCAGTTTTATTTGGAGTCCCCACTTGAGTGGGAAGTCTTAGGAAGCTGGAACCACAGCCACTATTTCCCTCCAGTCCTGCAGAGAGCGCTGCCCAGCGGCCACTGGCACAGAAAGATCTGGCCGCACAGGCCTGGCAACCTAAGGACCACAAGGGGACGCACACGCTTGTTGGCGGCGGGCATCCCACTTCATCCCACTCCCAGGCAGGCAGGTAAGGCTGGGTGGCCAGGGTGTATCTGGAGCGGAGAGTGGGGAATGATCTATTCCAAAGACACCTGAGCCATTTAATTGGGAACTCAAAGACTAGAAAAGGAACAAGAAGATAATGGGCTTTCAAGCACCTGAAAAGTACTCACTGATCAGTGACACGGAGGGGTTGGCAGTGCGGCGAGAACAGACTGTGTCAGGGGAACTGCTTCGAGGCCCATCTCTGCCATGCCCTAGCCGCGGAGGCTTGGAGGAGTTTCCAGTTTCCTGATTTGTAAGGTGCGCCTGCTAGGGTACTAATTTCCCAAGACCCTTATGATGATGGACCTTAGGACTCTATGACACAAAATTACAGCAACAGATGCAAAATCGGTCTCCTGTACGTGTAACGGTTTGGTTACCATTTGAAGAGGCACTGTGGGCTTGGGGTGGGGGCTGGTTCTTGTATACTTGGCATCCCTACCCCTAGTTTGGGTGGCAGCACCCCGCCTATCTTGGAGGACCCCCCCTCCATCCCATGCCGTCTTGACGGAACTGGGGAACAAACCCGACCCCACACCCGCTTCCAGATGGCGCATGAACCCTCAACCGCCCTAACCAATGGCCCCCCTGAAAGACACCTCCAGCCTCCCCAAAGGCCAAGTGCGAAGGAGGCTGACGGGCGAACCTGGGTGACAGCAGCTTTGCCAATAGCACGTGGAGTTGGCCACGTAAGATGCCTGACGTTCTGGTTCCCACACGTGCTGTCGGGCCCCCAAGGGTGGCGCGTTCACATTCGAGAGTGCAAAAGGCCCGGCTGGTGTTCCTCTCTCCCTTGGCCAGTGAGACACGGGCTCAAGCCTCGCACATCACAGCGCCTAACCGGTTTGCTCCGGGATCGGCCGGCTCCCAGGTCAGGATGACACCCGCCGAACAGTGGGGACCAGGGAAGTGACACGGTGCTAACTGGCACTGAAACCGCTCTGGCCTCCGGTCTTTCGAAGCACAGAAATGAGGAGAGAGACCTGCGTCCATTTCAGAATCCTCCGACTTGTGAAAGCTGGAGACTTGGAAACGTGCAAACCTCCTTCAATCGTCCTCTGCTCTGACACGCAGCTATTGGGATGTTTGATGTCCTTCTCATTCAGAACCATGTCCCTGGTTCTGCCAGCTCTGCTGATGGCACCCGGAAAGTTCATGATGTCACTTCCTGGTAAGGGTCCCTTTGCTACTTACGGGGCTAGTGCACAGGAATCCTTTCCAGTCTGCAAGATGAGGCTACTTCAGTCTGGGGACATTTTTATCAAACCACTTTAGCATGTATGAAACTCCATTTTCTCTCTCTGGAATGCTGACTACAACTGGTCCTAATGGATTCACCTGCTCATTCTCTCATCTTCCTTCCTCATGGTTTGCAGCATTCTGTCTTTTATCCTATTTTCTTAAAGATTGTCCTGACTTGCTCTTTTAACTTTTCTATTTTTTTAAATCTAGCTATCTTGTTTTTAATTTCCAAGAGCTCCTTCTTCTTCCTTTTTAGATTGTATTTATCTATCTGACAGAGAGAGAGAGAACACAAGTAGGCAGAGTGGCAAGCAGAGGGAGAGGGAGAAGCAGGCTCCCCGCTGAGCAGGGAGACCAATTCGGGGCTCAATCCCAGGACCCTGGGATCATGACCTGAGCCGAAGGCGGCCGCCCAACCAACTGAGCCACCCAGGCACCCTGAGAGCTCCTTCTTCATCAGATGATCCCTTTTTGTTAGGGACAGCATCCCCTTCCTCTCCCTCTGAGGATACTAACCCTTGTGTTTGCTTTCAAGTTTTCTTGATTGCTGCATTGTTTCTGTGATCTCCAAGTTAGCTTTTGGACTTTATCTTCATAAGGAAGGCATTCCTCAGAAGTCCAAGTAACTCTGGCTATCCAGTCATATTTCATCGCAAGATATTAAAAAGCTCACTGGAGGCCCAGGACAGATGGGGTTTGTCGGGTATTAGAGGAAGGCCCAGAGGACTGCATGGCGGCGGCAGCAGACTCCCCGACACATCAATGCCTAAAGATCATTTCCCTAAGACTCTTCTGTTTCCCCAGCAAAGAGTCTCTCCCTTTCCTCCTTGGATGCTATGCTCTTCGTTTCACTATCATTCCCTATACTGACTTGAATCATCATCTTTATTTTCTCCTGGTCCATCAAGTCAGATGCCTCTCTGGACTCGTTTATGCGGATGATAAATGTTTCTCCTGCCGTACTGCACGGGAGGTGACCGTCTAGGTGCAAGAGATGTGGGATAAAGAGCTAACTGCTCCAGAAAAGGATGACAATGACCAGTTACCCTGTTGGCGGTTCCTTCTTGTCCCCACTCTAGCCCCAGGATTGCCGAGGCTTCCTAGGATGGATAGCTTCTCGGTGGCTTCCTTTCAGCACATGCTATGACTTTCTCCACTTGAAGCCAATTAATTAGCACTTTTTCATATGTTTTCCATTATCAAACATCTGCTCACCACTCCAGGTCTCTGTCCTTCTAGGTACCAATTTTTAATTCCTTACTGTCATTTTAGCGGAGTTCGGCAAAAGGTGCAGAAATGCCTTGCTAAATAAAATCTACTACATTTAAAGGAGGTCAGGTTAACTCTAAGCCTCTGTTCTATTGTTTTTATACTTAAGTGAAAAAAAAAAAAAAAAAGAAGAGCCACCAGTAATAGTCATCGCTGAATACCATGGTTAGAATATATCTTTCCTGATTCTAAAACAATACCAGTGAAATCTACTCAAGCCAAATATAGTTCTATCCTATGACCAGGCAGTTCCACCCCTGGATACACACACAAGAAAACACACGTAGAAAACCTTCACTGTGGCTTTTCTCCTAATAGCCCCAAACTGGAAGCACCCAAGTATCTATCCACAGCAGAATGGATACACTGTAGTACCTATATACAAAGGTACACTACACAGCAAAAAAAAAAAAAAAAGAGAGAGAGAGAAAGAAAGAAAAAATTAATCAACTAATGCAACAGAGGCCTAAGTGAATCTCAAAGCCAAAGAAATCAGATAAAGAAGAGAACATGCAGGATGATTCCATTAAATGATATTCAAGAACGGGTAGAACCCATCTGTGGGTAAAGTAAGTTATGACAGTAGTTATCTCTTAGAGAAGTCACCGCCTGGGAAGGAATAGGAGGAAGCCTTCTGTTTGGCTAGAAATGTTTTGCATCCTGATCTCAGTAGTGGTTCTGGGAATGTATACATACATAAAAATACTTTGAGCTGTATATTTAGATTTGTTTACTGTGCATATGTTATAACTCGACTTGAAAAAGAAAAAATTAGGGAGCCTGGGTGGCTCAGTTGGTTAAGTGTCTGCCTTCGGCTCAGGTCATGATCGCAGGGGCCTGGACTCAAGCCTGCTCAGCAGGGAGTTGGCTTCTCCCTCTCCCTCCGCCCCTCCCCCCTGGTCACGCTCTCTTTCTCTCTCTTTCAAATAAATAAATAAAAATTTTAAAAAATAAAATAAAAAGAGACAAACTAAAATGTCACTGTAATTTTAAAGCTTTGTGGGAGAAGATTTTTTTGGGGAGAAGAGAAAAGACATCTGATGTGTTTGGAAACCCACCTGGACCGCAGAAGCGAGGGGAGGGCCCGGCCTTGCTGTGAACTGGAGGGAGGCGCAGCCACTGAGATGCTGAGACTAACACACACAGCTCAACCTTCTGCTGAAGGTTCTGCTATCAGCACCGTGGTCTTTGGCAAGCCACACCTGCTCTGAGTTTCTCTTAAACCAGAGGGCGTGATGTATATTATGTCTGAGGTCCATTCTAAAATTCTACGACCACTAGGGAAAAATTGGGGTTTTTTTTCTCTTAAACAAAAGATATGTGATCTCTTTCCTCCTTTTCAACCAGACATATCATTCCTTTGCTTTTACCCTCTTAGCAAGGACCAGATAAAGCACTCAGGGGTCAGAGACTGTATCACTCGTGTTTTTTGTACTCAACTATCTCAGTGAGATGAATACAGCAGTTGCTGTTAGGTGAACGAACCTATTTTGTCATAAAGTATATTGGATCTAAAACAAAGCCTTATATCTATAAAGCTTTGAAATTGCATCCACAATAAAAATCCCATCAGCAAAGATATCTAACGATATAAGACTTTGGAGAGAGTCACTATTTCTACTGGCCAACTTAATGGGCACTGAAAGAAATTGCCTGTTTCCCTCTACCCCCAAACTTGGCCTTAGTAGACATGACATTCTATTTCCTTCGGCCATAAA
>JAPYYJ010003174.1:0-11879 GCA_028533885.1 Nasua narica | reverse complement strand
AAACATTCCCCTATTTAAAACATTAGCCCAGGTCTCAGAGTCCTCAGACTTAAGTCTCCAGTTGCTACTGTCCAGTCTGACACAATCAACTCCATTATCTGTCCCAAATATTGTTTTCCTTGACTTCTCAGCAGCTTGCCTGCCCCATACCTTGTTGTCACCCAGGAGGCATGCTCTTTGACAACTAACAGCTAATAAACAATTTGCAAGCAATCAGGTTATTATGCTTTGCCCCATTTAAAGTCAGAAAAGCAAGGCAATCTAGTTCAAGCTCTTCATTTCATAAATGAGGGAATTTCAACCCATGGGATTTCACTTTGTACTTACCATCCTAAAAATTCTAGAAGTAAGAACACATGATACTGGACAACTAAAAGAATAATTCTTTTCTACCTTACTATGATGCCTTAAATTATACCAATTAATTTAGCTCTGTAAAGAACTGGTCTAAAATGAACAAACTGTTCTGAAAGAAGGGAGCCAACATCATTTTTTTTTTAAATCTTCAAAATAAAAATAAAATGAATCCACAGGGAATTAAGTATGCATTAAGGTGTATACTACTATGTATTTTGTAAGATAAAGAATTAGAACAATGCCTGACACTCTAAGCACTTTATTTCTGAAAATAAATATTCTATTTCACACAAAATTGAAAATCATTTCAATTTTGCCACAAAATCCAACCATAATGTTCAGGAACCTAGAATTTTCCTAGAATACATTATAACCTGATTTTTTTTTCTTTGCACCTCTTTCCCTCAGAAAAAGTATTTTCTAGCCAAAAAAAAAAGGAGGGGGGAATTTATTTTCACATATTGTAGCAAATGCATTGATAGATAAAATTTCTTCCATCCCCTTCATTTTTGAAAAACATTCAGAATAATCTATGGCAAAATGTTTATTTTCATCATTAAAAGTGGTTATCCAAAAAATCAGGAGATAGCAAAATACAGTAAAGGATGAAACTGTTATGAGTAATGAAGAGGGAGCACCTAGGTGGGACAGTTGGTTAAGTGTCAGACACTTGGTTTCAACTACAATCCTGACCTCAGGGATAGGACATCGAGCCCCCGTCCAGCTTGTTCAGCTCGGCGTTCAGCGTGGATCTGCTCAAGACCCTTCCTCCCTCTCCATCTGCCTTCTCGTGTGCTCGTGTTCTAAAATAAATAAACCTCTTTAAAAGCAAGAGTAATGAAGAACATTTTGGGATGAATATAAAGACTGGGATTAAAATAATTTCATGGCAAAATCATGATCTTTTTTCACACAATCTGATAAACTACTGCTGTTCCTATTTCCTGGTCATTGGTAACGGCATTCATCTTACCCCAATTTTTCACTCAAAATTCAATCTTGTTCAAGTTTTCTACTTCTTTGACAAACTCCTACTCAAAGATAATCAGTTCGTACTAAGTCTGTCTTCTGTTTTATCAACACACTTTCTCCTTTCCCTTCCCACTGTAATAGTCTCAGTCTACCTGGTGTTTGCTTTCCTCCATTTTCCCTTAGTAGGAAGCATCAGGAACCTGACTGCAGGAGTGATGTTCCATAAACAAAGTCCTCTTTTCTTTTTCTTTTTTTTTTTTTTAAGATTTTATTTATTTATTTTACAGAGAACAAGCAAACGAGAGTACAAGCAGGGGGAGCAGTGGAGGAAGAGGGAGAGGGGACCCCCCCGCCAAGTGCAGGGGCTCAATCCCAGGACCTGGGGATCATGATGTGAGCTGAAGGCAGACACTTAACCAAGTGAGCCATCCAGGCACTCCTGGCTTCTTACATTCTTTTCTCAAAAAAATAAGAATTCATCATTTTCTCCTGATAGCAGGATACGGCTCAAATTCCTTACTGGTACATTTAAAAAATCTCTACAATCTGAGCTAAATCACTTTCTTCCATTTATCAATTATCTTCCATGAGGTCTCCATGTTCTAGAGCAATGCTATTCAAAAAAATTGTCCACAATGATGGAAATATTCCACATCTGTTCTGTCCGATATATTGGCTGCTGGCCCCATATACTTATTGAGCACTTGAAATGAGCCTACTACAATTGAGGAATAGAAGTCTGCATTTTACTGAATTTAAATTTAAACTATGTAGCAACATGTGGCTAGTGGCTACCATATTGCACAACTCTGCTCCACAGCATTGGTTCTCAAATTTTATCATGCATCAGACTCACCCAGAAGGCTTGTGAAAATAGTCAGACTCTATTCCTGACTTTTTGAGTTTGTAGTCTGGAATGAGTTCCAAGAATTTGCATTTCTAAAAAGTTCTCAAATGATGCCAGTGCTGCTGGTTGGCCCAGTGTGCAAGTTCGAGAATCACTGTTCCTAAACAAGTCGAAGCCCCTTGCTTCCTAAACAGACCTGGTACGTATGTTTACATCTGCATAGGTTTCTGTTTGTAACTACATTCTACATGGCTTTATATTCACTTGCAAGACTATCATCTCCTCCATAAATCATCAATCGCCTGAAAACAATGACTATGTCTTTGTCATATTTGCAAGAACTAAAATACCTTGCTTAGTCATATAAACATAACAAACATACAGTAGGGGGTGTTGGATTGAATTAGAATCCAGCTGCTTTTATTCATTCTAAATTTAAATTTTGAGTGGGCAGAAAAATTAGTTATAAAACTATATGGAATGCCTTAAACTTAGTTTTAGAATTTAAATTGCATAAATTTGAGATTCTCATGGTTCTCCATCAATACAGTTATATAATAATACTCCAATGGCATTGGTAATTATATTTCTACGATAAAAAAGGAAAATATCACAGAGCTATTAGAAATAGTGGCTGTCACAAAGTATTAAGTGTGAAAAAATTAACAAGACAAATCTACCTCTCCAAGCAGATTTTTTAGAACAAATGAGAAACTCTTTTCAGCCAATTCAAACTTTTTATATACAACTTTTCTTTAAAGTAAAAGTAAAAATAGCTCACATACCCTGTTGAAATGAGGTTCAATACAAAAAGAGCAAGGCATCATTAAAATGAAGCTCAAGGTGATACAAACACCAGGAGAAGAAATGTTTCCAAGATCTTTTACAGCAGTGAGCCTAGTTAAGACCAGGCAATTAGTTCCTCACTGTGATCAGACACCTTTAAACCTGCAATTTGAAAGAAGCCACCTATAGAGAAATCACTTCCACTTCTTATTAAATTATAGGAAGTCACCACCAAATTTTTCTTCAAATTATCAAACAAGTTTACTCAGCACATTTTTTAAACAATCTCACTCTGTATTATTCAAATAATGTGTGGCTGTTCCATTAGCCAAATCACTCTTTTCCCATTTTTCCACTACTATGGGTCTTTAATGTGAACATCAAAGAAAAATGGTTAATGAATCAACACTCAAAATTATAGCACAGGGAAGAGCCTCTATGGCATCATCTGGCCTTACTGCAACCTTAGCTGTTACTAGGCAACGAAAGGTAATAAAAGGTCTGAAGCAAGCCAGCAGAAGAAAACCAGCCGCTGACATCTTTATTATCAGCCATATTGCCACAATTAAGTTAGTAGGAGACCCCACATCAAAATGCAGCATCCAGGGGTGCCTGGGTAGCTCAGTCAGTTAAGTGTCTACGTTCAGCTCAGGTCATAATCCCAGGGTCCTAGGATCAAGCCCCACATCGGGCTCCCTGCGAGCTTCTCCCTCTCCTCCCCACGTGGACTCTCTGTCATTCTCTCTGTCTGTCTCAAATACATAAAATCTTCAAAAAAAAAAAAAAATGCAGCACCCAACTTAAGGAAGTTAAAGCTGCTTTTACCCTGTGACATAAAGCCCACCTTTCTACACAAATAACAGACTTAACTGACAAGACCTCAAAGGAAAAAAATATATATATTGCATTTCACATATATTCAATACCCCTTTGAACCTGAGAGTCATTTCTAATATTCTAAGACAGTCATTCAAATAGTCAGTAAATGTCTGAAAACTTACAATACATTCTGGAAGTATCTTGTGGGGGAGGGTTATTTCGGTGGCTAAGATTTTTGTTTTGTGTTTTTTTCTTTTTGTTTACGTAATTTATGGTCTAAGAATTTAAAATCTCTCCAGAAAAAGAATATGAGGGCAAATAAACAAACAATAGAGAACCATGACTCCAGTTAAGGACCGAAGAGTATACACAAAATTGACATCTATGTTCAGGAACTTGTATATCTGCATTGGTGGGACCAAGCCTCATGGAACAGGTGGGGTTTGAGGTTGGTCTCAAGTAAGGGGTGTATATATATATATATATATATATATATATATATATATGTATTTCTACTTCTAACATAAGTAGAAAGAAGGAGCAACCTTGCATAAGGAAGTGGGGATCAAGAGCATGATACCTTCAGGACTAAGCAAGGAGATGCTTGCCTAAAGAGGCAAGTTCAGCATTATTTTATTATTAACAGCTAGCATTCATGGAAAGTCTATTCTTGCCAAGACAAAACAAACAGAACCAAAAAAACAAAACCACTTTTTGTGCCTGATCTCATAAATCATGATGGCAAGCCTCCAATGTAGGTACTAGTGTATCAATTTTATAAATACGGATAGATAGATAAATGTATGGATAGACATATATAAAAAGAAAGACAAAAGGAAGAAAAAAGGAAAGAAGGGAGAGAGGGAGGGAGGGAAGAAAACAAACCAGGCTTAAGGCATTATTTAAAATTTGCCTAAATTGATACAAGAAAATCCAGGCTGGTCTGATTTCAAATTCCTAACTACATTTTATATTACTTCCAGATAGGAGACCAGTATTAGGTAGGTGAAAATTAAGATAGATTATCAAAATTCAGATTTCATTTGATGATTCTATTCAATATAGATGCTAAAAAAATAGTTTTCTTAGGCAGGAGAGTGAAAGAAATTAATATTAAAACCATCAAAAAAAATTTCTCAACCTAACCGGGTTGCCAGTTTCAATGTTATAACCTTTGGGGTCTCAAATAGGTGTGACAGGTAAGCTCCATGAACTATTTAGTTCAGATGTTCATACCTGTAAAATATACCCAAAGGCATTAAGAATGGGTTTCTAAATGTAAAAGTATAAAACTATGGAATCTTTGAATAACATAAGAATGACTTTATGGTATTATGAATAAATGTGTTTAATTGAAACGGACTTAAGGACATTAATCCCCTATTGAGATTGTCATGAAAAGGGGAGCTTTTAGAGAAGCCTAAATTGATTACCCAAATAGCTTTTAAAATCATTTAATTAACAGGAACTTGGAAATCTGAGGTTTTGTTTGTCTGACAGCCAAAAATCAATTCAGTACCAGTGAACTGTGTTGGTTGGGCTTTCCTTACAGGCAGATAACAAGAATATTGGTATAAACAGTTTTCTGAAACATGTGGAACACAGAATGTAGTTTCTATGTGTTTATTCTCATCAATGGGTATTTCATTAGAGATATATTGGAATTCAATTGGTAGAAAATTTTAAGCACCTTGGTTTACTACCTCAGAGTCATTTCTAGTCATCTACCGCTTCTCTGAGTACAAAGGAGGTCTTGCTAACCTTAGTTTCACTCCCTTTCTATTTATATTCCAGTACTCTAGTCTCCTCAGCGTTCACCTCCTGCAGAACTGCTAATGAAAAGACATACACATTATTCCCACTGTCAGTTCAATCCGCTCAGGCAGAGGGTCTAGCCAGTAAGAAACACCAGGTTTTATGCTGGAAAACTGACCCTTCATTGGTGGGAGGCCATTCGGTATCTCTGGAAGTCAGATGTGAACATTTTTCATGTTCGTCAAAGGGATAATGTGTGAAAAACAACTGAGAAACATTTCTATCCGTGAACTTTGATCTGTCCATTTGGCTGATTTGGCAGTTACTATTCCTTCATTTGGAATTTCTTTCTCTATTTTCTCATAGTCGACACCTAGATATCCTTTAAGACCAAGCTTAGGGGCACCTGGGTGGCTCAGTCGGTTAAGCATCTTATTCTTGATTCTGACTCAGGTCATGATTTCAGGGTTATGGGATCGAGGCCCACCTCAGGCTTTGCGCTCAGTGGGGAATCTGCTGGAGATCCTCTCTCTCCCTCTCCCTCTGCCCATTCCCTGCTCATGTATTCCCCCTCCCTCTCTCTCCTTCTATCCCTGCTCCTCCCTCTCAAATAAATAAATCTTTTAAATAAATAAATAAATCTTTTTAAAAAACCCCAACAAGTTTAGGTGTTATCTTTTCTGAGAGCTCCTATGAACATTACACTGGGTTTATGTGACCATTTTCCACTTAGATTGTAACATCCTTCTCAACAGGGATTGTGCATTGTTCCTCTTTGGATCACAGGTACCTATTAGGATTCTTGTCACCTAAGAGATGCTCAAACAATGTGAGGTGAGCTGAAATAAATGGGACTTTCAATCTAAGTAAGTGATCCTACGTCTGATCTTACTAAGATGCATGAGCAAGGAAAATGTCTTTCCTTCCAATGTAACACATCCTTTTATATCACACTCGGCTCTCTTGCAAAGCCTTGTTCTTCAGTCTACACTTATATTACCTTTTTTTTCCCCATAGAGGAAGAAGCCTGTCCTATTTCTAAGAATAATTTCTATGCTCCCTGGGAACTCATCCCATATTTACACCCTTTTCTCTTGCAAAGCCTCACTCGTCTTCTGATTCATTTCTTTTGCCTACAAACACACTCAGTTTAACCTAAAAATCTTTTTTTTTTTTTTAACCTAAAAATCTTCTGGAGAGACCACATGATCTCCTTGAATTATAGTTCTTGTTCTCTCTTCACTCAAAGCTTTTCTCAAATCTTTAGGTCAGTAAAAAATAAAAATTATTTGCAAGTAAATGACGATCAGAAAGTGAAGAAGATACCGAGAAGCTGCTTTGCAAATATGAGAGAAGGAATGTGGTGATAGAAGGTGGTAAAATGTACTATTAATATAAAGACTAGCAAGGTACTTAATGAACTCTACTTCCTCACCAAATCCCCAACATGAATAAGGAGTTGTCACTCAACAGTTACCATATGAGACCATTTACCTAAAATCACCAAATTCTGGAAGTAGTTTGGTATAGATCTTAATTTCATGTTAGAAATCTTAATTTTGAGAACCTCCATACCTAGTAATGAATTGCTGGTTCACACTAAATGTTTATTTGAAGGATGCAAATATAGTGATTCAAAGGGACACATGCCACCCAATGTTTATAGCAGCAATGTCCATAATAGCCGAACTGTGGAAAGAGCCCAAATGTCCATCGACAGATGAATGGATAAAGAAGATATGGTTCATATATACAATGAATTATTACTCAGCCATCAAAAAGAATGAAATTTGCCATTTGTGGCGATGTGAATGGAACTAGAGAGTTCCATTCACGATAGATAAATTAGGCAGAGACAAATATCGTATGATTTCACTCATATGTGGAATTTAAGAAACAAAATAGATGAATATATGGGAAGGGAAGGAAAAATAAGATGAAATCATAGAGGGAGACAAATCATAAGAGACTCTTGGGTAGGGGGATGGGGTAACAGGGTGATGGGTATTAAGGAAGGCACTTGAATTAATGAGCACTGGGTATTGTATGCAACTGATAGATCACTAAACTCCACCACTGAAACTTAACTAACAAACAAACAAAAACCTAATTTTGAAATGTGGGTATGCAAAATGTGTGTTAAATGTAAACTTTTTCTGGAAATACCTTACCCAACTTTTTGTAAAAGTTTGAGGGTTTTATTTTTTTGTTTAGTTTGGTGTACGGTTGTGTGAAGTTCATTTTATGTCAGAAGAAACACATTAGACACGACTTAATTTTTTAAGGGCTCAGTGAAGAGGGATGGCAGCAAGGGAGGGAAGGAAGGAGATTCAAGTTTCCTACATACAAACAATGTGGAGATGTGTCATTAGGAAACGCTTATCACTACAGGGGTAAGTTAAACAAACAACCAAATATTTGTGGCATCAAGCAAATTCGAGTTGAAATGAAATTCAAGTTGAAAAATGTAAGTTTATATTTTGTGTTTTAACTATTCTATTGTGAAGAGATTATTTATAGTAAATGACCTCATTATAGTACATTATTACAGTTACAGTCCCAAACTTTTTCACACCCCTCCATGTGTGCTCACTTTTGATGCCTTATCACACCGACTAAAGTGCTTGGTCATATGGCTTGCTCTGGCCAATGGGATGGAATAGAATATAATAGAATGCAAAGGATGCAGGCAGAGATTTGAAAAACGCTGGTATCTTGCTACTTTTCAAGTATGTCTCCACGTAAACAAATCTGGATTACCCTAAAGGAGTAGGTCATGGGATTGAGGCTCTCTTAGAGCAACAGTTACCAGATGGTTGTAGATGTGTAAGAAAGCCTAGCTAAAAGAATAGCCCAATTGCTCAGCTAAGTCCAGCTCAAACTGCCAACTGAGAACTGAGTAATTTAACTTGGTATTATTATCTCCTGATAATTGTCATTTTTGAATAATCACAGGATTCTTTCACAGACATATTGATTACACTAATGCACCTGCCTAAATATAAAATATAACAGTTTTGTGTGAACTCCGAATACTTAAGCTAAGTGATGAAGGGCTACACTCATTCAGTAAGGTCCAAGTCCTTACAACGTATCAATTTTATCCTATAAATTCTCCAGTAAGGTTGAACTTGTAAATCGGGTAAATTCTTAAAAATAAAATTTCTCTATTATGATGCTCTTTGAGAAATATTTCTTACTTAATACAGATATATATTTCATTTACTATGATCTCTTATATGAGTACTTAATGTATAGAAGTATATCACTGATGATTTAATCACCACACTTTTTCATTCTCAGGTTTTAAATGCATACTACATTTAAAGGCTTAATATTCTTCATATTTGAGGCTCTCCTTGTGGTAGGAAAAAAACAAACTAATAACTAACAGAAACTGCAATTTCTCAATCCAGATAATCTTTGGATATGCATGAAATCTATGAAAACCTGGAATGATTTATTTTTTTATAGTATTATATATACTATATACTATATAGTATAGTATAGTATAAACCAAACATTTATTTATTGGTTAGGCTTATCTAACCAATTTTTTTTTAATTATTTATTTATTAGAGAGAGACTGAGAATGAGAGGGGAGAAGGTCAGAGGGAGAAGCAGACTTCCCGCAGAGCCGGGAGTCCGATATGGGACTCGATCCCGGGACTCCGGGATCATGACCTGAGCCGAAGGCAGTCGCTTAACCAACTGAGCCACCCAGGCGCCCATCTAACCCATTTTTATAGCACTTTGTAAATCCTCTTTTTCTTAAAGAAAATCTATTTAATATTCAAGTTCCTTAATTTGGTACATTACTGAATATGTTACACAATTATGCATTTATAAAAGTATTTATCTAAAACAGAGTTTAAGTCCACAAAACCATAATTTCAGGTTACAATTATTACAAGGCTACATAAACTAGAACATTTATTTGTATTAAATCCAAGGTTCCCATACACACAATTTTACCTGGCTGAGTCATTATCACTCTTCCACAACAGAAAAATATTGAGATAAAACAGCATAAATAGAAAGATATCACAACATATTCATGTAGTATCATTTTCTGATCAGCTAAAACAGTCTTTCAAAAGAAAGTACAGAAATTTTTATGAAGCTAGCATAAGGCTTGTTAAAATATTATTTAAACATAGGAAAAGCAGCCTTCATCAGATATTCAATTGAATATAAGATATCTCTCTAAAGAAAAGTCAGATCTCTTTTGTGTTATTATGTTTGTGTTAGTGTGTTTATTTTCTCCATTCTCGAGAGGACTGTGTGAGATGCAGTTGTGAGAAACGGACAGCTCTAAACCTGAATGCCCAAAACCAAAGACCATCACCACCACCACCACCACCACCAAAAAGAGCTAAGACGAGAAGTGGAAATGAATTTCAGAAGTTAGAATATGGTCAAACATAAAACATAAATATCAGGATTTCTTTTTTTTTTCTTTTCTTTTTTCAGTGTTCCAAGATTCATTATTCATACCCCCCACCCAGTGCTCCATGCAATATGTGCCCTCCTCAATATCCACCACTAGGCTCACCCAAACCCCACCCCTATCTCCTCCAAAATCCTGTTTCTCAGAGTCCACAGTCTCTCGTGTTTCACCTCCCCCTCTGTTTTCTCCTAATTCACTCTTCTTTTCCTTCTCCCAATGTCCTCCATATTTTTCCTCATGCTCCACACGTAACTGAAACCATATGATATTTGACTCTCTCTGCTTGACTTATTTCACTCCACATAATCTCTTCCAGTCCCACTCATGTTGATACAAAAGTTGGGTATTCATCCTTTCTGATGGAGGTATAATATTCCATTGTATATATAAATCCTATCTTCTTTATCCATTCATCTATTGAAGGGTATCTTGACTCTTTCCATAGTTTGGCTATTGTGGCCATTGCTTCTATGAACATTGGGGTACATGTGGCCATTTTTTGCACTAGATCAGAATCTTTGGGGTACTCAGTAGTGCAATTGTAGGGTCATAGGGTAGCTCTATTTTTAATTTCTTGAGGAATCTCCACACTGTTTTCCAAAGTGGATACACAAACTTGCATTCCCACCAATAGCGGAAGAGGGTTCCCCTTTCTCCACATCCTCTCCAACATTTGTTGTTTACTGTCTTGTTGATTTTGGCCATTCTAACTGCTATAAGGTGGTATCTCAGTGTGGTTTTGATTTGAATCTCCCTGATGGCTAAAGAGGATTAACATTTTTTCATGTTAGCCATTTGTATGTCTTCTTTGGAGAAGTGTCTGTTCAGAGCTTTGAATGACACATTGGACTAAATGGACCACATAGATATATACAGAACATTCCACCCTAAAACAACAGAATACTCATTCTTTTTGAGCGCACATGGAACTTTCTCCAGAAGAGATCACATACTGGGTCTCAAATCAGGACTCAACCGATACCAGAAGACTGAGATGATTCCCTGCATATTCTCAGACCACAATGCTTTGAAACTGGAACTCAATCACAAGAAAAAGTTTGGAAGGAATTCAAACACTTGGAGGCTAAAGACCAACCTACTCAAGAATGTTTGGATCAACCAGGAAATCAAAGAAGAACTTAAACAATTCATGGAAACAACTGAGAATGAAGACACTTCGGTCCAAAATCTATGGGATACAGCAAAGGCGGTCCTGAAGGGAAAATACATAGCCATCCAAGCCTCACTCAAAAAGATTGAAAAATCCCGAATACACTAGCTCTCTTTACACCTTAAAGAACTGGAAAATCAACAACAAATTAAGCCAACCCCACACGCAAGAAGGGAAATAATCAAGATTAGAGCAGAGATCAATGAGTTAGAAACTAGAGATACAGTAGAATGCATCAACGAAACCAAAAGTTGGTTTTTTGAAACAATCAGTAAGATTGACAAACCACTGGCCAAACAAATCCAAAAGAAAAGAGAGAGGACCCAAATTATTAAAATTATGAATGAAAGGGAAGAGATCACATCTAACCCCAAGGAAATAGAAATAATCATCATAAATTATTATCAACAGTTATATGCCAATAAGTTAAGCAACCTAGAAGATATGGATGCACTCCTGGAAACCTATAAATTTCCAAGACTGAAATAAGAAGAAATTGACAACCTGAATAGACCAATATCTAGTAATGAGATTAAGCAGTGATCAAAAACCTCCCAAAAAACAAGAGTCCAGGACCTGACAGACTCCCTGGGGAATTCCACGAAACATTCAAAGAAAAAATAATACCTATTCTCCTAAAGCTTTTTCAAGAAATAGAAACAGAAGGAAAACTTCCAGACTCTTTCTATGAAGCCAACATTACCCTGATCCCCAAACCAGGC
>JAPYYJ010003173.1:0-11879 GCA_028533885.1 Nasua narica | reverse complement strand
TTAGCATAATACCCTCTAGTTCCATCCACGTCGTTGCAAATGGCAAGATTTCGTTTCTCTTGATGGCTGCATAGTATTCCATTGAATATATATACCACATCTTCTTGATCCATTCATCTGTTGATGGACATCTAGGTTCTTTCCATAGCTTGGCTATTGTGGACATTGCTGCTATAAACATTCGGGTGCATGTGACCCTCCGGATCACTACATTTGTATCTTGAGGGTAAATACCCAGGAGTGCGATTGCTGGGTCGTAGGGTAGAAGAGCCTCCATTTCTTATTGTACCTCATTAATAGCTTTTTTGATTACAACTTGGTTAGATTTCAGTTCTTTTATTTCTCCAGAAAGGGATTTTATTTCTCCAGTATGAGATTCTCTAATATCTTCCATGGTTTTTTCGAGCCTAGCTAGTGTCTTGATAATTATCATTTTGAACTCTCTCTGACATATTACTAATGTCTGTATTGATTAGGTCCCTACCATTAGTACTGCCTCTTGTTCTTTTTTTTGGTGGTGGGTTTTTCCACCTTGTCATTTTGTTGCGATAAGAATAGATGAATGAGAGAGCAAAATACTAAAAGGGTAGCAATGACCCCAGAAAAAAAAAGAAGAGAGCTGAAACCAGGGATTGAAGAAAAAAAGGGGGGGGTGAGAAAAAAAAAAGAGAAAATAAAATAAAATAAAAAAGAGAAAAAGAAAAAAGAAATATATATATATATATATATATATATATATATATATATATATATATATATATTAGACTTGTAATTAGAACAGAACCCCACACCTGATTCCTGATTTTGGGGATTTTTGGTCTGTTAGAAGAAACTACCTCCCAAAACTTTAAAGAAAGAAAAAACTTATAAATATACAAAAATAAGGTTAAACACTATGAAGGGATGTAATATGAGTGTAAAGATGAAAATTAAAAAGATTCTAAAAAAGGGATTGATAAGAGGTTGGTTGAAAAAGAGAAAAAAAAGAATAAAAGAGGAAAGAATGTGATCAGGCTGGAGACTAGAACCAAGCCGTGTGCTAGATTTGGGGTATATTTTGATCTATTAGAAGAAATTGTATCCCAAAATTTTTAAGAAAAAAACCCTGTATGTATACGAAAAATAAGGTTAAATACAATGAGGGGATAAAATATGAATGTAACAGTGAAAATTAGAAAAGATTTTTAAAAAGGTATTGATACTAGTTAAAAAAACACCAAAATAGGAAAGAGGAAAAACAAAATAAAAAAATAAAACAAGAAAAAAACAAAATTAAAAAAATTCAACTCTGAAAGACTAAAGGATCATGGGGAAAAAAGCCATGAATTCTATGTGTTGCTTTTTTCTGACTCGAGTTCTGCATTTTTCACTGATCGATGAACTTGGTCTTGGCTGGATATTCTCGCTGATCTTCTAGGGGAGGGCCTAGATTCTGTGATTCTCGAATGTCTTTGCTCGAGGCGGGATTGCACCGCCCTTGCCAGGGGCGGGACTAAGCAATCAGTGCGGTTTCGCTTTCGGGAGCCTTTGTTCCCTGATCGCTTTTCGTACCGCCCTGGAGGCCGGGAATGAAGATGGCAGCCTCCCAAGCTCCAGCCCCGCCTGTAGGAGCTGAGAGCTCAGGCCCGCTCCTCAGCGCGCCCTTGGAGAAAAGCAGTCAGTCCCTCCTGTCTCCCTGGTCTCCCGCCGCGCTCCGAGCTCACCCAGCCTGTGACCGAGCATTTCTGTCTCTGGCCCGCGGCCTCGTCTGGTGTCTCCAAACCCAGCAGATTCCTGCAGCCGCTCCCGCACCTCCCCTCCCCGGGGGAGGGAGGAGGGGGTCTCCCCGGATCTGCCCCTTGTAGGGTCTCTGCTCAGACAGCAGCAGCCCGACTGTGCCTCGGGTCATGGTGTAAGGTAAGCATGAGCTGAGAGTCCCCCTCTGCTCCGTCTCTGCCGTTGGTTTCCCCAATCTGATACCTGGGAGCTCTGCTGCCCTCAGACACCCCCGGTCCCTCTCTGACCCCACAGGTCCTGAGACCACACTGTCCCCGCGAGGGCTTCCCCTCCCCCCTTAGCCTCTGGAGCGACTTCAGTCAGGGGAGCACACTTCTGAAAGTTCGGATTTTGTGCTCCACGGCTCTGCGGCTGCCGGGATCCGGCCCTGCCCCGGCAGTCTATCTTCCCGTCGCTTTGGATTCACTTTTCCACACATTCTACTTTCCGGAAAGTGGCTGATTTTCTGCTCCTAGAATTGCTGTCCTTCCTCTCTTCTATCTCCTGTTGAGTTTGCAGGTGTTTAGAATGGTTTTGTAAATATCCAGCTGAACTTCTGGGACCCGACACTATCTCAGCCTCCTACTCCTCCGCCATCTTGCCGGCACTCCTTCCGTATGCACATATTGTAAATTAGCACATTGAGGGATATTTTCTTTTCCACCCCCATCTTTCCAGGAGCGCTTGATTTAAATTCACCATCCATATCTTTGACATCACGGTCCCTCGGTCCAGAGCACTTGCCTAGGGTGGTTTTCGGGGTCACGGTCATTGACACATTTTGCTAGATTGATTGAAATGGGGGTGGGTGAGTTGCCCCTGAATGAGTCGTCCCAAGCTGCACACACACATTTGTATAACATGAGGACACACGTTTGTTTGTTTTTTTTTTGAGATTGTGTTTATTTATTTGACACAGAGAGAGCGAGAGATCACAAGCAGGCAGAGAGGCAGGCAAAGAGATGGGGGGAAGCAGGATCCCTGCCAAGCAGAGATCCCAGGACCCTGAGATCATGACCTGAGCTGAAGGCAGAGGCTTTAACCTACTGAGCCACCCAGACGCTCCTAAGACACACGTTTTATCGCCTGGAGGGCATCCGTGACAATGCTCCTTTCTCTCAATGACCTTTTTTAAAGGCTGGTACAAAAATGAATAAAAATAAGAAAAACAAGAAGTAGTATCATGATCCAGAAATGGCTACAAAATCTATAGAATCTCAACCCCTCTCTGTGTCTCTCCCTCCCTCCACGCTCCTTATGCTCCCGCCCTCACTTCCTCCACCCTTCGGTCCCTCCTCCATCCCTCCTACATCTCCTCCTGCCTCTCATCTTCCTTTTCCTGGTCAGCCACCTGCTCTATGCTCTGGAAGCCTCCAGACCCGGCACGGATTCAGGTCACTTCAAGTCGAACATATTTCCTTTAAACATTATTTTTGAGACACTATTTTTAGACAAAGTGCTGATAGCCAAGATCTATAAAGAACCTCTCAAACTCAACACCCCAAAAACAAATGATCAAGTCAAAAAATGGGCAGAAGACATGAACAGACACTTCTCCAAAGAAGACATACAAATGGCTAACAGACACATAAAAAGATGTTCATCATCATTAGCCATCAGGGAGATTCAAATCAAAACCACGCTGAGATACCACCTTACACCAGTTAGAATGGCAAAAATTGACAAGTCAGGAAACAACAAATGTTGGCAAGGATGCGGAGAAAGGGGAACTCTCTTACACTGTTGGTGGGAATGCAAGTTGGTGCAGCCACTTTGGAAAACAGTATGGAGGTTCCTCAAAAAATTAAAAATAGAGCTACTCTATGACTGAGCAATTGCACTACTGGGTATTTACCCCAAAGATACAGATATAATGAAAAGAAGGGTCATATGTACCCCAATGTTCATGGCAGTAACGGCCACAATCGCCAAACTGTGGAAAGAGCCAAGATGCCCTTCAACAGACGAATGGATAAAGAAGATGTGGTCTTCTTTACATATACATATACATATACATATACATATACATATACATATACATATACATATACATATACAATAGAATATTATGCTTCCATCAAAAAGGATGAATATCCAACTTTTGTATCAACAGGGATGGGACTGGAGGAGATTATGCGGAGTGAAATAAGTCAAGCGGAGCGAGACAATTACCTTATGGTCTCACTTACATGTGGAGCATAAGGAATAACATGGAGGACATCAGGAGAAGGAAAGGAAAACTGAAGGGGGAGAATTGGAGATGAACCAGGAAAGACTGTGGACTCTGGAAAACAAACTGAGGGTTTCAGAGAGATGGGAGCAGGAGGGATGGGTTGGGCCAGTGATGGGTATTAAGGGGGGCACAGATTGCATGGAGCACTGGGTATTATATGCAGACAATGAATCATGGAAACTACATCAAAAACTAATGTGGACTATATGGTGACTAACACAACATCATAAAAAATAAAAGTAAAAATAAAAAAGAAAGCCAAAAAAAAAAAAAAAAAACCCCACAAAAGACGTGATTTTTGATTGTTGTCACTCAAAAGCATACGTCTGAGAACTCAGACTAAGAAACCTGATGTAAGATCCCTCCTGTTTCCAGGGGGAAATACGACTTTCGGAGGAAAAATCCCACGGCAAGTATCTTGGCTGGTGTTGGGACCACATGCCAACTGATAAGTGACAAAAGCAGATGGGGAGCTGCGGGGGTGCCTCCAATGGCCCCCAAACTCGGTTGAGGTCAGCTCGTTGCCACGGACCAAAGCAGAACCCCCCAGAAATGGGTGTTTCAGGAAAGCCTCCAAGATGATGTCGATGCTGAGCCTGAGTGAGGGACACTGTTCTGTGCAAGAAAGAACTGCATTTTCCCAGCAGAGGCTACTTACGACTTTCCCTGATTGATGCACTTGGTTATTGCTGACCCCACAACTCTCCAAAAGGGTTTCCTGCTAGAGTTCAAGTCAGCTCTCTGCTTCGGATAAATTATACTTTCCTGGAAATAGACCCTAGAACAATGACTTGAAGTAGGCTTCTCACCCTGTGAACAATGGTGGGGGGTTCAGAGCAAGAATGAGCCAAAGGAGGCGGCCAGCCATTGTCAACAACCAGCCACTAAGAGCACCAGGTAATTCCAACCATCAGAGCCAAGATCCAGTAAAGCCTGAGAAAACCGAAGATACCTGGAAAAGACATTTTCTTCCACTCCTTCTACCCCAAGTTATTTCCAGAGATATTTGATGGGAGTCCCAACAGCAGCTCAGGAATGCAAATATGCTCCGGGACCTAAAACTACAAGGAGTCACTTGATTCTGTTGGCTTAGCTGACGCTGTCACAGAAAACCAGAAAAATACATTGAGCGGCATGATATGAACTTGAGAGGAATCTGGAGGATTTTTGCAAATGCTGTGCTTGAAAAGATTTAATTATATGGTTATGACTAAGTCCAGGTTGCCATCCTGTGAATATAGTACTTACTGTTTTCAGCATCGTTTTTTTAATTAATAGACTATTTTTAGAACCGTTTTAGGTTTATAGGAAAATTGAGCAGGAAGTAGAGAGTTCCCAGACACAGTCTCCCCTGTTACCAGCATCTGTCATCGGTGTGATGTACCTGTCACAAGTGATCACAAATACGGACAGAGGGCATCCACTAAAGTCCACAGCGTACATCGGGGTTCGCTCTTGGCGGTGCCCATTTTATGGGTCTTGACAAATGTGTAATGATAGGTACCCACCATGGTATTATACAGAATTGTGTCCCTGCACCAAAAATACTCTGTTCTCCACCTCTTCATACCTTCCTCCCACCCCCAAGCCCCTGGCAACCACTGATCTTTTTCTTGCACTCATCATTGTGCCTTTTCCAGAATGTTCTATCCCTGGAATCCTAGGGTATGTGGTCTTTCCAGACTGGCTTCTTTCACTAAGTAATATGCATTTTAGTTTCCTCCACTTCTTTTCATGGCTTGATCGCTTGTTTCTTTTTTCCCTAAATGATATCTCAGTGTGCAGATTGTTTATCAGCGGTGGAAGACAGGACGTAGGTTTTGGAACGAGGTATGGGACAGTGAAGATCATACAGCTGAGCTTTCCCTCCCAAGGGAAAATGAAAAATACTTCTTACTAATACTAATACTTATACTGATCTTTCCCTTTCTTAGCTGTCAGCTCCCTGGCCTCCGCCCAAATAAGTTTAAATTAATTTTCTTTAAATATATTTGTTGTTTCTAGCCCAAACACTGGCTACAAAGAGCAGAGAGAATGAGAGAGAGAGAGAAAGGAGATGAGATGCTTTCAAAGAAGCTCATTTTTATTCGGGGAGATTGTAAAAATGCCCATTCTCCGCTATGATGGGCCAACTTAAAGCAGACCGACCTTCCCACTAAGAACAAATAAATTAAGTGGATAAAATACCTGAATAAATGACATCTGTTTAAAGGACGGCAAAGCCACCAGCTCCTCTCCCGAGGGGCTGAGTCCATACAAGGGAAAGGAAGCGAGGTCGGGTGAGCCCAGCATTTTCGGATTGCTTAGCGGTCAAAGGCAGGGAGCTGAGATGCTGAATACGGAGTGTAGCATTGGAGCAGCCAGGAGGCTATGGGAAAAGCAGAACTGAGGGGGATGACTTTTACTCCAGTAGGTTTTCAAAAAAAAAAAAAAAGTCTTCAAGTATCTTTTTTTTTTTTTTTTTTGCCATTGTTCTAAATGCCATCATCTGTCTTTTTCCAGGGCACAAACTCACTCTGGGCCTGACGAGTCCAAGCCCCCAGAGGGCAATGATTTTCAGCCAGTTCCCGCTCAGCTCCCCCGTTCGTCCTGAAGACAGCCCCGAAGCAAGAGCGGGCAGGTTCTTCATTAGTTTCATGTTCCCCGCCCCCGCCCCCCTCTGCAGGGCTCTAAATCAGCAAAACAGAAAAGCAGGATGTTTCCCCAGGAAACATCACAACAGTGTCGGAGGAACGATAGGTTAAGAACACTGTTAGCTTAAATAAATCACGCAGCCCCGATGCCCAACGTAAATATTTTATCCTGGCACTCTTCCTGGCCGATCGGTAATTCATGGCACCAATCCACGGGAACCTCTCCCAGGTTAATTTAAAGGACCGATCTGTAGAGCCGGGCGGGTTTCTCGACCACGAATTCTGGGTGGTGGGCTTCCCTGGGGGCAGACCCCAGGAGTCACTCTCACATTAAAGAAACCAACCTCCTTTTCCCCCTGGATGCCACAAGCCCACTGATGGCTAAGGATGGTTTTCTCGGGAGCCAGAGAAGGAATTCTTAGCATCATTGAGATGGAGGCAGCCTGTGTGTGTTTGATCTTTGCCTTTATTCCCTGAAGGGGACACCTTTTTTTTTAAGAGAGTTCTGGAGTTAGGGTGCATACAATTGAGTTCTTTGACTGCCCTCCATGTCTCAAAACACCCCCCAAGGTAATGGTGGAGAACACAGACTCTTGAAGCCACATGCCTGGGATTCCGCCATGGCTCCAGCACTCGGAGCTGTGTGCCTTCTCTGTCTGTCGTTCCTCATCGTTAAGAGGAGGTTTAAAGTAGATATTGCTCATGTACTGTAGTTGTGAGGGAAATGAGTCTCTCTATGCCAAAGCCCTTAGAACAGGGCGCCCAGGTGGCTCAGTCGGTTAAGCATCCAACTCTGCATCTCAGCTCCAGTCATGACCTCAGGGTCGTGAGATCGAGCCCTACATCAGGGCTGAGCGTGGAGCCTGCTCGAGTCTCCTTCTCCCTCTTCGTCCACCCCTTCTGCCCCTGCTCCTGCTCTCGCTCTCTCCCTCAAAATAAATAATAAGTAAAGCTCTTATGAAGACACAATGTAAATACTTGACAATTGTTCGTTATTATTATTTGTGTGTATGTGTGTGTTCTCCAAGTTTTTCCTCCATGTTTTATGTGTTTTTTTCCATCTACGATTATTTTTTTAAATGGAGATATAATTGACCTAGAGCACCGTGTTCTTTTCAGGGGTACAACATAATGATTGGATATGTGAGTACGTCACACGATGATCTCCGCAGTGTTTCGCTACCATCCATTACCCCCTGTAGATACACATTGTTTTTCTTGTGGGGAGAACATTCCAGAGCTCCCTTAGCAACTTCCGAATATTCAAGACCTCCAGTCACCAACCCTGCATCATACCCCGCGACTTACTCACCTTGTAGCAGGAAGTTTGTACCGTTCGGCCACCTTCATCCATAATGATTATTGTCACTATCTACCTTTATTCTGGGCATAAAAGGAGACTTTAAAAAATTCCAATTGTTTCTTCCTCATTCACGGCTTCCTCTCAGCTAGTGACATACCAACTCCTAGAGGACCTGACGTCTGTTCTTCTTTCTATTAACAGGGTTTTCTCTTGGAGATGAGACTCTCCCTGTGTCGGCTACGATCTTGGTTGGAGAGACCAAGCAAGAGGCATGTTACCCAAGATCCGTCACTGGACTTTCTTCCCCTGGGACTCAAAGACTGGAACAGAGTCATGCGAGAACGGAAAGACAAGTAACCAGACTCGAACCCGCCCCAGTATGGAGTGTAATCCCATCTCGGCTTCAGCCCTCCTTTCAGGTAAGTGGGGGCCTTTGTGGCTCGTCCATAATCTTTTTCTTGCTAATGTTTTTGAGGCACAGTCTGTTATACTCAAAAGAAAAAAAAACCTTTTAAGAGGACTTTCAGCCGCCCCTGGGGTTACGGATGGAAGTGTGTGTTCTTTTCCAGAAATTGAAAGTAAAATTTATTCTTGAATGACCACGCTGGGCATTGCTTTGTCGACATGGTGATGGTAAGATTTCGTCATTTGTGAGTTTCTTTCTCTGGTTGTGGAAATGCTTTCCAGCTGCCGGCTTGGGCACTCCTGGCAGGACACTTGCAAAGTGACTGGCTGTGGATGAGAGGTCATCTTATTTCTCTTTATTTCTCATAAGCTGAGGAGCTGGGACCCGTGACCAGGTCTCAGCGAGCTCAGGTTGTGGGGGAAAGTCCTTAATCAGTCGCACCAGGCACGTGAAATGTCTTTCCAAGGTGATTCTTTGCTGATGTTTGCTTTACATTGTTAATTAAATGCATAGGGAAATAGCAAATTTGGGATAGATTCTTATCTCTGGAGAGGGAAGGAGCAGGATGAAATTTGGGAAAAGTCTATAGGGGGCTTTAACCGTGTTTGTACTTTTAATTTTTATTTTCTTGGAGCAAAATTATGCCTTTTATTCTTTATGGGTAAACAATGAATGTTGGAACACTGAAAAAAATAAAATAAAGTTAAAAAAAAAAGGAAGGGGAAGACAAAAAAGAGAAACTTTTCTTGGTTAAGTAGTAAATAATAGAGTATTTCCCAGGTGGATGATCTCCTCGTTAATGTCCATTAGAAGGATAACGTGCTTCTGGTGAACATCGGTTCATGAAAAGGAAACCCTTAAGGCTCCCCAGGCATGTGTCCCTGCATTATTCCCCGTATATGTTTAGCATCGCTGGGTAGGGTTGGGACTTTAACGGGTGCTTCCATTTTCCCATGTTTTCCACTTGATCTGAAGCACGGAAGCGTCAGAGAAACCGTCTTCCCATCTGTCTCGTAACTATGACTAGGCAGGAAGTCAGCAACATCAATAATGGGATGGCTTTTCTCTCCCCACCATGAAGGAGGCAGGGATAAACAGGACTCATTCCCACCAGTGAAAACCAGATTCTAAGTCTTGTCGAAGCCGAAAATAATAATAATTTTAAGAGCCAAGTACATTGCTCCTTTTATGGCAGAATAGCCTAATGAAGATTAGTAATTGCGAATGCCAGTTTTTAGAGACAGGGTCTAATCCTGAGCTGGGATGCTGTGTTCTTAGATTCCTGAGTTGTATGTGGTTTACATAATAGCCTACGTTTTTATTTAAGAAATACTTTCTTGGCTGGGTGTGTCTTTGGACTGCATGTGAACACATAGAAAGGGAAGCTTGCATTTCGTTTTGGGAAAAACCGACGCTTGTTATCAGAATGTAAATGCAGAGCTCACGTGGGTGTTTGGTTCGGCCCCCAGAGCTCTCTACCTACTCCCGGGAAGAGAAGTTCCCCACTGTGCTCTGGCTGGGCACTAACACGACATGGGGAGTGAGTTCGTACTAGAATAAAACATCTATTACATCTACATTGGCTTTGGGTTACAGTGATCCTGAACAGACGTCCAGGAGGCTGGAACACTTGTGAGTGGCCCGGTCAGATTGATCAAAATTCAGGGCAAAGTTCAGTTCGGCCACTTGTTGAGAGCCGGCACCAGGCTGGAAAACTCTCCATGCTGCTGGAAAAGAGGGCACCAGGAGTGCCCCGTAGAGAGCTTGCCGTTTGGTTGGGAGGACAAGATGCAGGCTTGTAGGAAGTGTAGACAGGTCTCAAGGGCATGACTGTAGAGTGTACAATGTATCAATTGAAGCCACAAGGGCTCGTGGCTACAATGACATGAATGGTGTCCTTTAAGAACAGACTAGTCGTGGATTCCCAGAGGGAACATCTCAGGTGGGAGGGCTGGCAGCAGTGAAGGACCAAAGGTGTTCGTGGGGTCGAGGGCTGAGCCAGGGGGCAGCTCCCCAGGTGGGACATCCGGTGGTCCAGGTTGGGGCCGGCCCTGCGGGGCTGCTGAGCGGGGCATGAAAGCATGACTAGCCCCCAGAGCCCAGGTACGACAGCTTGTAAGCCCATTTCCTATCTCAAAGACCCTCACAGGTTAAATAGCGCTATCCCACGATAAGTAAGAGCAATTTGAGGTTCGGGGGAAAGACGGGGCTTCTCCAGGTGATGCGGGGGTGGGACAGTGCGGCAGGACCCCAAATCGGGGCAGGTGGGGCCGAATCCCAGGTGCTGCTGCCCTCCCGTGGACCCCGGCAGGGTCTCAGCGTCTCTGCGCCTCAGCGTTAATCTCTTATGAAAGCCTCCTCTCCTTACCTTTGTCATGGCAGCTGGAATTTTCACATTCACTCGTACTGAGGCCGAAAGCCAATTTTACTTCCTTCCCTCAATACTTTGGTTTTCCATAAGGCCGGTGACCACACTTAGCTTGCAGACAAAAGCAAGGGCTACCCCGTCTGTGGTGCCGTCCAACTCAACTCCCACGGAAAATGAGGCTCTGTCTGAGAATAGCAGCCATGAGCAGTTCAGAGAAAAAATAATCTAATCGTAAGATTTGTGGAGTTCTATAGAAACAAGTTGGAGTAAAAAAGCTTGACATGTTCATTTTAGGGGGGAAAAAGACTCCCCCCCCACACACATACAGTACTCACTTCTCCCAAATTAAAATTTCGAGGAGTTTTCAATGTTGACTAGCAACTTGATAATACCAAGAAATACTACATTTTCAGGTGTCCTTCACTGATATTTACAAGTCCTTGTAAGTATCATTGACAGCCAGCTTTAAATTAGTTTCAGGTATATAACCTCTTGAATCAGTATGCGTCTGTCTCACGAAGCTCATCACCAGGACTATTGCCAACAGAGTTACGCATTTTCTTTTCTTGTGATGAGATCTTTAAGGTCTCCTCTCGCAGCAAGTTTCAAACACGCAACAAAGTACTTATGTTTGACTGTCGTGACCACGCCCTCCAGAAGTCTACTTTGGCCTGTCCTTAAGGGAAACTCACCATATGCTCATGATCTATCAAAGGATTTGCAAATTGTGTAAATGTGTTGTCTCCGGAAGGCTTAGGCTGACCCGACAGGTAGACTGGGAATTTAATGAAATGTGTGTCTCCTGGTACGGCAAAGGCAGACCACAGCCTTACACGCCTTCTCTCATCGGGGAGCTTCCCATCCCTCGAAATCGGTTCGTCTTGGGAACTCTGAGCCACTGTTTTGTTTCAGCATTCACTGCCCACCCGCCCCCACCGTGTTTTTGGCAGTTTCTAATTTCCACGCCCCACAGAAGCTTCCAAATGGGTCCGGCCGTGGGGAGAGCCGCTGACTGGACAGTCCACCCGCTCGAGTAATTGCATGGATGGGATGAGGGCCCGGTGCCGCGTGGAATCGTCAACAGCTCTGATCGCGGGATTTGCACTCAGTTATGATACGGGAGCTCATTGTGGCTCCATTTCCATCCCCTTCATTAACCAGCTCGTCTGTTTCTCTGAGAG
>JAPYYJ010003172.1:0-11881 GCA_028533885.1 Nasua narica | reverse complement strand
TTTTTTTTTTTTTTTTTTTTTAGCAGAGTAGGGAGGTTGTAAAAACCTGCTTGCATGTCTGTCTTGGGCCACCTTGAAGGAGAACCTACGCTAACCCTGGAGGCCAGCCCAGCACTTGTCATACAGCCGCTGACCAATCACATCTGGCCCTCTGGTTCCCTCGCAGAGCTCTTGCCCGTGGGCCAGCCAGCTCCAAGGGCTCGGGGTGGCCGGGGACCGTGCCAAGAGACGGGGCAGCACGTTAGTCGTGGAAATTGATCGAAGTGCGTCCCTGCTTCCCACCCCACGCCTCGGTTTAGCTTCTTTGCTAATGTCTACTACGTGGCTTGCCAGTTACTGTATTGACTTATTTGTACCTAAACAGCTATTGCCATAACCTTCTCTTCCCCACCATTCAGAGATAATGATATGCAATCTTTGTAACTTCACAGACATCGCCTCAAAAGCATTCTGTTGCTATAGGACTGTTGATGATGTGCTTCCTACTAGGATTTCATGAGCAACGAACTCCCAAATTGCAGATGATTTAGCATTTGAAGCAGGGAGTGAGACTGTATGAGCCTTTGTGTTTAAAAAAAAAAAGGGCTTTGAAAGAGGGAAGTTTTTCTTCTGCGGAGTTATCTTCTAAAGTTTAAAATAAGAACTATTTAAAAGCTGAAGGTTTAGAGGAATGAACACTTTCTCTTAAACATTCAAATGGGTGAAAATGACTTGTAATCTCTCCCTCAAGTATTAAGGCAATAGGCATTTAAAGGCGTTTTCTTTTTTCTTTTTTCTTTTTTTTTTTTTTTTTTTTGGAGCTGGCTGTCATAGACAAAGGAGTTCTCAATTTAAAAAAAAATATTATTTTTATGGCATGAAATAGTAGGAATGAACACTGGCAGCCCTCTTGACATCTCGGAACTGATTTATTTTCTGCAATGTCCCAGTCTGTTTTAATAACACTTTGTTCTTCCTGGTCGGGGCGGTAGCTTTGGCTGGGGTGGCCGGAGTTAGGGCTGGGAAGTGCTCCATAGCCGGAACCCAGCAAGTTCCCCTGGCTCAACCCCGCACTTTCCGCAAAGCCCCAGCGGTGGCCCTCGTTCCCGAGAGAGACTCTCTGATCTGTGGCTCGGAGGGCAAATTTGGCATCAGCCGCATTGCTAGCCACCCTCTCGAGAGATGATCAGCCAGACATCCTGGGAAAGCCTAACTCTACGAACTTCTACGGATGCTGCCCACCTGTGGTTGGTGGAATGGCACCGGCCGCCAATTGCCTACCCGTCCACGAGACGAGTACAGAAATGGCGAGGAAGCGCTTAGAAACTTCCATCCCGACAGTACAGAGTGATCTCTTGAGTCAGATCATTGAAGAGGTGGTGCTTTGTATGAGCATTTTTTCATTTCGTCTGTCCACCAGTTCATTTTCATTACCTTTTATAAAAAGAGTTATCTGCGATGGGTTGGAAATTAAAACACACACCGAGACGACTCGTCTCCTTCCTGCCAAGTTCTTTGGGAAGGCCTGTGGGTAGCCCTTGGGAGCTGCCTCTGCCTCCCCTGTGGGACAGGTAGGCTGTTGAATGAATTTGAGGAAATCACAGCACTTACCAAATTTTATTGTAATGAAACATGTGCATCTCTCCCTCCCTCCCTCCTTCTATCCTCTCTCTCTCTCTCTCTCTCTCTCAACTGTGTCTTGAGAGCAGAGTGGATCTAATCCATCTTTTTAGCCTCATTCCCCAGGTCCCCGCCTGGCACATTGTAGGGCGTGGGAAATGTCTGTCCCATCCATGCCTGCAATGGATGGGACACAAGACTGGGTGAAGCCAGCCTCAGGAACTCCCTGGGCTTTTGGATAGGATCCCCTGCAGGCTGGTAATGGAGATCGAGGAGCGAACAATGAAGAAGTGACCTTTCCTGCTCTTGCCCCCGCAGAACCAGGCCTCCTCGTCCCACCTGCCCAGCAGCATGAGAGCAGCATGACTGGCCGGCCACAGGAGAAGCCCCCAGAACCAGGCCCCCAACTCGACCATCAGCTTCAGAGGTCAAGGTAAGCTTGCTTGTCTTTCTCCCGAAAGGTTCAGGCATTTTTATTTTACCTAATTCTCTGTGCTTCTGTGATCTCGCACCATGTGCTGAAAGAATGTTCCTCTACCACCTCCTGAATCTGGAACCTTCGGCGTATCTCATAGGGATTAAATATCTAGGGAATTTGGGGCGAAAGACTCTCTGGAAAGAATGACATTAGAAGGACAGTTAGTCTGTGACGTGGGACTCCCCGGACAGACTCCTGTTCCACACAGGGTTGTAAGGGGTTTTAAAGGATCAGCCAGGCCAGTTCCTAACCAAAGTTGAGCAGTGAATCACTAGAAAATTCTCCCTAATTTGGAAGCAACTCTTCTTCTCTGTGATTCCTGGCTGCCCTTCTCTGCTGTGCCATATGGAACCACAAAGACTGGGCTTTCAAAATCTCTTCTCATGACATGACTTTCTCTTCAAGTGGGAAGATGGCGGTCAGGACTCTGCTTTTCTTGTTTGTATCCATTCTCCCTAGAGACTGGCCCCACTCACCTTGTCGTCTTGTCCCTCTCCATGTTGGAAAGGGCTCCCGTGCTCACTCATCCTCTGCCAGCCTCCACAGAGAATCCTCTGCTGACCATTCTTTGGTCAGGAGATGTGTTTTTTTTTTTTAAGATTTTATTTATTAATCTGACAGAGAGAGATCACAAGTAGGCAGAGAGAGAGGGGGAAGCAGGCTCCCTGCAGAGCAGAGAGCCCAATGCGGGGCTCGATCCCAGGACCCTGAGATCATGACCTGAGCTGAAGGCAGAGGCTTTAACCCACTGAGCCACCCAAGCGCCCCATGATCAGGGCATCTCAAGAGCCTCCTTTGTGATAGTCACTGTGCTAGACTTGAGGAACATCAGGACAAAACAAGTTTGGATCCTCAGAGCTTGAAAGAAGCATAACCCCTTTGGCGTGCTCCCTTTTCATATTTTATCTCTTGTCAATTTTTTCTCAAATGTTCCATGAGTGCTCAAAAAATGTGTATTTTCTAATTATTGGATATAGTTTTCTATATAGGCTGGTTAAAATAAATTCATTCATTGCATGGTTCAAATCATCTATAGTATGTCCCTTTCTGTTTTTGTCTGATTAACCTATCAATTATTGAGAGAAATGTGTTAAAAATCTCCTGCTGGATTTGTCAGTTTTATGGATTTTAAGGCAATGCTATTTGGTGTTTCGGTGCTTAGAATCAGTGTATGTTATTGATGAGTTGAGATACGTTTCTACCACCTTAATAGACTCGCAGCAGAAAACTGCTCTTTCTTCTCAAGGGAGCTGTTTTCCCCCCTCGTTTCATCTCATTTGGAAATTCTCCTCTGTCTGTTCTTGTAGTCGTTACTCGAGCTGTTGTAGCCGGCATACTTAACAAGTCCCAAATTCATCAAGGTCTTTACCTTCCTCCCCAACAATGCAAGAGCCATGGACTGGTCCAGTTCTAGTCACTGCCTCTCCCAATCTATCTGCAGTTCTTAATCCCATGTTTTCATTCTAGCCTATGTTTTTCTCTACCGGTCAGACATCACTGTTTCATACAGCAAGTGTTTATACAGGCGAACCCACATACTTATCATTATCTGTTCTTGCCATGCTTTCATGAATCTCGGATAGTTTCCGTCTGCTTGAAATAAATCCTTTAGGGAGAGTCTGGTGGCGGTACGCTCCCAAATGTTTTTCTTGGTCTGGTTTGGTTTGCTTTTTGGCTTTTGTTGGCTTGAAAGTGTCTTTATTTCGCTCTCCATCTTGAAAGGTAGCTTTACGGAATATATTCTCTTAAGTCACTGAAGCCATTATGTCACTGCTTCTGGCTTTGAAATTGCTGTTGAGAAGTTGGCTGTCAGTCCAGCTGCTGTTCCTCTGTAAGTGACCTGGTGTTTCTCTCTGACTGTGTTAAAAACATTGTTTTCAGGGTGCCTGAGTGGCTCAGTCGGTGAAGCGCCTGCCCTTCGGCTCAGGTCATGATCCCAGGGTCCTGGGATCGAGCCCCGAATTAGGCTCCCTGCTCAACGGGGAGTCTGCTTCTCCCTCTCCCACTCCCCCTGCTTGTGCTCTCTCTCTCTCTCTCTCTCTCTCTCAAATAAATAAATAAAATCTTTAACAACCACAACACATGGTTTTCTGTGGTATTCTGCAGCCTCCATTACCATGTAAGTAGGAATAAGGTTGTCTGTCTTCATTCTGCTTGGGTTTTGTTGGGATTCCTAAAGCTAAAGATGGGTGTCTTTCAACAGTCCTGGAAATTTCCCACCCTTCATTTCTTTGAGTATTGCCTCTTTTCCATTCTCCCTAGTATCTCTGGAACTCCTGTTAGACTTATGTTAGACCTTCTCAGTCTGTTCTCTGTAGCTCTCAACCTCTGTTTCATCTTTTTCATCACTTTGTCAATCTCTCTGGATAATAATGAATAATTTCTTCAAATCTGAATTTTTTCTTCAGATAATAATTTGAATAATTCCTTCAAATAATTTCTTCAAATCTGCCTTCCATTCAACGCACATATTCAGGGGGTCAAATGCTCTTTAATCCAACCACTGATTCCATCCATTTTCCTTTTGGTTGTTTCACTTACTGTTTCTGAAAGTTCTGGCTCGTTTTTTTTCTGCTTGTTAATTTTTCTAATCTCTTATTTCTTGCTCATACTCGCAAACTTTTTTTTTTTATTTCTTTAATCTGTTGAATTAGCTATTTAGAAATTGTAAACTCTCATGTCTGGTAATTCCAGATTCTGAAATCCTTGGAGGTCTAGTTCTAATGTATGTTGCGTCTGCTGGCTAGTACTCATAGTATCTTGTTTCCTGCGAGCTGCTTATTTTCCTTAAAACTTTGTGAATTATTTAAGGTATTCATTGACATTGACTTTTCCAGAGAGAATTTGTTATTCATTTCTGCTAATTGTTTGGGGTGGCTAGCAACCAAAAATCACTTTAAACTAATTTTCTACTTAAGATTTCTCTGGTAACGTGGGAGGCATGAATTCAAACTCCAAACTTGTGTGAGGTCTAGTGTATTGTTACATATTTTCAGGAGAGGGGCGCCTGGGTGACTCAGTCGGTTAAGCCACTGACTCTTGATTTCTGCTCAGGTCATGATCCCAGAGTTGTGAGATGGAGCCCTGTATCAGCTCCACACTGGGGGCGGAGCTTGCTTGGAATTCTCTCTCCCTCTCCCTCTCCTCCTCCCTCTCCCTCTCTAAAAAAGAAAAAAAGAGAAAAAAACCCCACAAATTTTCAGGAAAGATTTATCTCCCACTCTACCAGCCCAAGATCAGGTTTCCTTGCAGTTTCCTTCTGTGTTGTGCATTTATTTCTCATTCACTGAGTGTGGAGCCTAACTTTATGGAGGAACGAGGTTTTTTCCTCTTATCTCCTGAACACTGTGCAGCTCTCACGGCAAACATAGAATCTCTAGAGTTTGACAGAAACCCTCAGGGCAAAAGTCAGCTTTGCTGTAGCTCACCTCCCAGGGTTCCTGCTTTGGGTTTTTGTTTGGTTTTTGAAGAATCCTCACATTGGTATGAGCTCAGTGATGTGTATACAATTTTTATATTTTAAGTTTTGTCCAGTATGTTAGTTGTTTCAATTGAGAAGGTTATATAGGGTATCTGGTTTACCATTTGCCCGAAAGTATTATCTTCTTTCTTCTCCGTCGTAGCAGAAATTTCTAGTCCTTATCACAGAAGAGTGAACCAGAGCCCAGAGAGGGCGTATAACTGGCCGCAGTCCCAGGGCTAGCAGGTGACACACTGTGAAGAGTATGTCCCCGCCTGTCCCCCTTTTCCCACTTTCCCTCTCCCCAAGGTAACTGTTGACTGTTTGGGGTGGATGAACTTTATGCTCACAAAGGATATGAGTCCCTAGCAGAATGCCTTAAATAGCTGGAGAGCTTTGTAAAATTTGTTTATGAATCTATTGTTTATCTTCCTTGAGAGAGGAAATGGTTTCTGCATATTTTGTGGCCTATTTATCCAGCGAGCACCAGCAACTTTCCGCTTCGTTCCCACTCCTCAAAAGCCTGCTGGACCCAATGCCACACCCCGTGTGCACCTCCTCCAGATCCCCACTGCCTCTCCCCTGAATGCCACTCTCTCCTTCCCACTTTCCTCCCTTCCCTTTCCCCCACCCTCATCCTTTCTGCTCTTGGATCTCTGTCTCCTGGCGAGTGCCGTTCATTGGAGGGGAGGCCACAGTGCTCTGTGGTTAGGTTTTTTGAGCTTTGGGGGCAGGGAGAAGGAGCTGAGTTTGAACTTCGCTCTACTACTTACTAGCTTGGTGTCTCTGCACTTCAGTTTTTTCATCTGTAACATGGGGACAACAGACAGAACTATTTAAGGACTAAATAAGACAATGCACAAATGCAGAGTCTGGGTGGCTTAGTGGGTTGAGCATCCAACTCTTGATTTCAGCTCAGGTCATCATCTCAGGGTGGTGAGATTAAGCCCCATGTCAGGTTCCACACTCGGTGTAGAGTCTGCTTGAGATTCTCTCTCTCCGTCTGCCTCTGCCCCTCCCCCCATGCACACACGCATCCTCTCTCTCTCTCTCTCTCTCTCTCAAATAATAATTTTTTTAAAAAGTGTACATAGAGCTCATGACAGGAGCTTGGAGCCTCACAGCACTCAGTCTATAATAGTCAGTATTGTTATGACTAAGACACACCCTTCAAGCCTCGAGCTTTTGTTCAGTGATGCCTTTAAGTTGACAAGAGCTGGTTTGTGAACCGCAATGAAAATGGAGGCAGAAATCTAGGGGCAGTGTGGGATTCCCAGCTTCGCTATTATGTACTTCAAACTGGGGGTGTTTTTAAAGTTTGAGGGAAAGCAGAGCACACCCATCTGGCCAGTGTTTGCAGGTGATATAAACTGTGGGTTCTGGAAATGGGGTACTCCAGGATCTCGGCCCTCCCTCCAAGCCATGCCCTCTGATGACCCCACTCACTGGGGACTTCTCCCTTGCAGAGCCCCCCCACCCCCAGGTCAAGGATGGCACAACCACCCTGCCGTATGCGAGTCCAGCAGTGAGGGAGGTGGTCCTCACTGTCCATTTTACTTTCGTTCTTACAGCTGATGTGACACTTTATTTCACACATTCCCTTCTGTTACGTGGCTTTATATCACTCTCAGATTTGTATCACTTCCTGATTTGGTATCTATCAGGCAACAACTTTTTTCAGTGCCTGTTACTCATAGTGACTCTAGGCTTTCTACAGTAGGCAAGTGGCATTAAAAAATGCATAGAGTTGATGTGACCCTAAAAGTACTCTAAAAAATAAAGTCCATTAATGTTAAAAGTCTTTATAACCAAAAACAGACCCAAAGGATAAACTGTCTTCATGAGATTAAGTGTTAGGTGTACAGAATGGGTCCTCATGAAGGACAACGCTGTGCCCTACTCCGTGGTCAGGGAAGGCTGGAGCAGGCGGATTGGAGCTGGCCTTATGGTGTGACCTGAGGTATAGAGATGGGCCAAATGGCCTCTGTGACGCCTCTTGGAGAGCCACGTCCGCTAGCATATCAAGGGTCCTGAGAAGTCTTACAGTTAACGTTTGGCTGTGTTTCACCAGGTTTCCCAAGTGTGGTTGACCACTCATGGCCAGTGAACATGGCGGTCTTGAGTGCACAGTGGTCTTGAGCGGATTAACATTTGGCTTCTATCTTTCTAACAAATGCCTCAGTTGACTCCAGGCCGTAAGCTCACTGTCATAAAACAGTAACTGGCAACTTTCTTTAAAAATTCAGTCTGTAAGGAGGCACCTGGGCGGCTTAGTTGGTTGAACTTCCAGCTCTTGATTTCGGTGTCAGGTCATGATCTCAGGGTCATGGGATCAAGCCCCGAGTCAGGTTCTGCACTCGGTATGGAATCTGCTTGTCCCTCTCCCTCGCCTCCTCCTTCTCTCTCTCTCTCTCTCTCTCAAATAAATAAAATCTCTAAAAGAAATAAATAAAAATTAAGTCTGTGAGTATCAGATTTATTTAGAGTCAACCACTTGTCTTTTTCTAATTTGTTCCTCAAAGGATGAGGGTTCTGAAAGCCTGAGCATTGATGTTGCTGTGATTAGAGAGGGGCTACTGTGTTCTCCACAACTCCCAAGATGGTGTCCTGGATATTCTCCACCCAGCTGAGGGGCCAGGCCCCACCCCACCCCTGCCTGCAAACCTCAAAGTCTATTAACAGCTCTCTCCCAATGATGACTCATGCTTCCTGTCTGTCCCTCCTCCATTCTAGTTACTCAGAGCTGTGAGCCAAGATTGATTACTTATACTATCCAACTGGCTTTACCCAGAGGAGCTCAGCTGGTAGAGTAGTCTTCATTGGGTGACAGCCCAGCCTGTGATCTCCTGGTCAGCCCTGCACAGTGAAACAAGGGGTTTATCCTAGGTGCCGTGTGGAGGCCATTTTCCAGAACCAGGAAGTCCGACCCCTTATGTCTGGGGCTGTCTTAGGAGTTTAGGGAGCCAGGATTGTTATGTTAGAAGACTTTATGACCAAAAACAGACACAAAGGATAAACCATCTTCATGGGAGGAGCCCCAGGCAGAGGACTCATATGCTGACAGAGCCACGAAAAGCCAATGGACAAATGTTCTCAGCTGCATCTTGAAGTGCTGCTCTGAGAGATTCACCATCAGTTGCTTCTCACTATTGTGTGGTCTCCCCTCCAAAAATATTTTTAAAATCTTTATGATAGGTATGCTTGGGTGGCTCAGTCAGTTAAGCATCGACCTTTGGCTCAGGTCATGATCCCAGAGTCCTGGGATTGAGTCCCACATAGGGCTTTCTGCTCAGCAGGAACCCTGCTTCTCCCTCTGCCTGCTACGTCCCCGCTTGTGCTCTCTCTCTCTCTCTCTCTCAAGTAAATAAAATCTTTTTAAAAAATCTTTATTATACTAGTCCTATCCATTATTCCATTTTTTAAAAAATTAAAACACAGTAGCTGGAGCATAAGTCTGCTCAGATACCCTCCTCCATTCCCTCTCTTCCCTTTTCGAAAAGGTGGCAGAACTGAGACTAGAATCAGGCATCCTGACTCTCAATGCTCTTGAGCCACTGTAGTTTGATGCTCAGGGATCAGGTGTGGGCGGTAGAACACCCCAGTGCCTCAGTATCCTGGCTCAGGATTGTTGGGTGTCCCTGGGACCAGGCAGGGGCTGGGGGTGCTCAGCCAGCCGAGCCTTCGAAGGTCAGAGCCAGAGGGACCTCCTTGCAGCCCATTGGGCCCAACCTCCAAGTTCTGCGGAAGCTGAGTCTGAGGTGCAGGGAGGGGAAGTCATTTGCCCAACAAGGTCACAGGGCCAGTCTCCTTTTCTGTTTGGTCCGGGTTATCTTTATATTGGGTTTGCATTTCCTGAATACGCCAGCAACCGGGTGGAGGGTGGGAGGAGGAGGGCAGGGGAAGTGGGCTTAAAAGAACCCCATCTGAGAATGTTTAGATTTCCTGTGAGTGTCCCGTGAAGAGCGAGATAATCTGTGTGCACAGAATCAAAAGGAGAGGGAAGACTTGGTTTGGGTCCAAAAGACCCAACAAGAGTTGGGGGTAGGGTAGAGAGAAGGAGGACAAAATGAGAGCTATTCAGAGAAGGCTGGGACATTTTTATCGATGGAATAGAAATAAATAGGAATTTGTTTTTTGCACTTTTGCGATGCCTTCTTGTTAGTAGTTTTGGAGAACGTTCAAGTCACGCGGTGGCCCTAGTCCCGTTTTAGTGGCAGTGGTTTCATGGTCTCTGGGGGGCTCTTTGGCTTGGGACCAGAGGCCTCTGCCCTCGAGTCCCGGAGTTTGCCGCTACTGGCACGGGGGATCCTTTGGAAATCTCTTCCTCCCTCATAGCTTTCATGGCTTAGCTCAGAATGGGAATGCAGCCTCCTGCCGGGTCTGCCTCACAGAAAAATAATGGGTTGCGAGTACCCTCAACACGGTAAGGCTCAGGGTGGCCTCCTTTGGCCTCTCACACCTGCCTTGGCATGAGCTCTGAGAAAGTTCGGTGCTTCTGCTGGGCAAGCTTGCATTTTCCCATCGGATCCAGCGGCAGAGGGGGGCCCCCAGAGCCATTTTCCTGGGACAGCCCCATCATCACACGGCATGTCCCAGCTTCCGACGAGGGACCGTTGTTGAGGCAAGCCTAGAGGCTGTGACTAAAAGTAAGGAAACTGCAGATCGGGACAGAGTTCCTGCCAATTTCCAGGAATCTGAGCACTGGGGCCCCTCTTGAAACAGGAAAGGAAGTAGACGATCTCCTTATCTGGTATCATGGAGGGAATGAAATGACTCTTTCTGGGTAACTGCGGCGCGCTCTTTCTTCTTGAATGATTACCATGGGTAATGTTAAGCTCTAGGTGGCCACTAAATAATTACTTCTCCTTTCCTCTGGGGGGGGGGGGGTTCTTGAACTGCTTGAGGGCTTGACCCCAGAGAGCAGAACACCTCCTTCATTACCAATAACCCCTTGGGAGAATTTGGCCTACGCGGAAGCCCCACTCCGAGCCCCTCTCAGGCACCTCCTGAACCGCACTGAGCCTTGGAGGGCGAAAGCCTCTCTTGTGGGGGCTGACCTGCCCGGGAAAGCTTCCCTCAATGACCAACGAGTCCCATGAGCATTTATGTTCTTCTGGTTATTTCTCTGCCTCCTGAAGATTACGCTAAATGCACATGAGGCTTTCCGTCGTGGTGTCTGTGGATCTTCGTGAGGGCTAAAAGGGAAGGCACCCTCGGTAAGGGGGTAAGTGTGGTTGTTGGTGCTTGCTGCTGTTGAGGTTTCCCGGTGGACAGATTTCACAGTTTTTCTCTCTTCCTTACGGTGTCCACTCCTGGCAGCACCTGCCCCCCCACCCCCAGCAGCAGTCTGCTAACTGAAACAAAGGGAGGGCTCAAGGTTGCCCAGGAAATGAATAACCAAACCGATTCAATCCCGACTGAGTCATCGAGGCCTGATCTAAACTGTACCCGAGTCAAAACAAAACAACAGGAACCCCACCCCGGGCGGGAGGCTCTGTGAGTCTTCACTGGGTGCCATGCACGTCCCCGTCCATTCTCTCGTTTAATCCTCCTGAAAGGAAAATGGAACGGTAGGTATTGTCATTCCTCAGGCCGAACTAAGGCTCCAAAAACAGAAGGGCAAGATCAGCCTGCTGGGCTCTTTGCCAGTGGAAGTTTAGGATTCGAACTCTGGTCTTCTGACTCCAGAAGAGTGGTCTGAGCATTTCTGTGAAGAACGTGCCTGCCACATTCCCTGCCATGTGTTTCTGTCCAGGGAGAAGTTCCTGATGTGTTAAAAACAAAAACAAAAACTTCCAGATAGCTTCTTTCAGACTAGAAATAGAAGTTTTTTTGGTGTAAAGTGCATTGGTTTCTTTTGCATACTTTCAAGTTCATGGCTATATGTGGAGGGTTGAAGGTTGCTCAGGGCTGATGGCCAGATTCCCAGGGCATGTCTGCAGTGTGGTGAAACTGACTTTCCTCGGCCCTTCCGGAGTCAAAGAGAAAGCGGGAAGGCTCCCACTGGGGGGAAGTAGCTTTATGTTAATCAGATCTGTGACGGGGAACCAGGGACCCTGCGGGATACCCCAGGAAGCCTCATCCTTGGGCATCAGAGCATTTGGGGCCCCGCCCTTGGTCACTCATTGTGTGACCTTGGGCAGATTATCCCTTCCATATTAATCCCCTCATCTTTTAAATAGAGAAAGCACTTCTGCCTTCACAGGCTCATTGTGGGGACGAACAGAAGTAGTGTACGTCTGTGCTTTGTGCAGTGCTTTCCAGAATGTTACTCTTGGCCATGAGGATATACACACCCTCCTGTGGACTCCTTGCTGTCCCCATCAGAGACTCTGCATTGGGCC
>JAPYYJ010003170.1:0-11882 GCA_028533885.1 Nasua narica | reverse complement strand
AGCAGCTCACACCGATCACGGAAAATTCTTGCAGGAGAAGGCGGGGAAGGGCAGGTGGGGCCAGCACGGCCCGGGATGAGAAAGGACAGGACCCAGCTGAACACAGGCCCAGAGTCCAGGGGAAGGACGGCCGGTCCTGCCCCAGCGTTTACGTTATGACGGCGTGCAGGGAAGTTGATGGGGTCTGCCTCCATCTGTGTCCTTCCCACTTCCTGCTTCCCTGCGGCCGCCCACTGAGCCATCTCCTCGACGTCCTAAGCTTCTATCTTTCCAGTGCTGGCTCAGGCACCGGACCCAACGGGAGGATTCCTGCCCTTCAGGTGGTCAGGAAGTTTCTGAATTCTGACGGATTCAGCATGAAACGTCTTCAAAGCATAAACACAACTTATAGATAAAAATCATCCAGAGGAAATGAGGATGAGCTCAAGTCCCTTGGTCTCCTGGTCCTGCAGGGAGGGAGGGAGGGAGGGAGGGCGGGTGAAGAATCAGACCTTTGGTGAACTTGACCCACAAGTGACCTTTCATCTTGCAGTCATTGAGCCACCATCTCATTTTCCTGAACCCCTTTCTGTATCTGGCCCAGTGTCTTCCAAGAGCTCCCAGGCTGGAGAGGTCATCAAAGTGTAATCACAGCATTTGGGGGTCCCACATGAGGCCAAAGGGTGCAAGGAGGAGGAGTGGGGATCAAGAAAGGCTTCAAGGAGGAAGTGACACGTGGACTGAGTCTCCCAGATAAGTTTTCATGAAGCCAAGCTGGCGCTAAACAGGAACCAAACACAAGGTGAATGACTGAGGGAGGGCAGGAGGGAGAGAGGGAGTCAATGGGCACCGTCCCCAGCACAACTTGGGAGGGGCAGCTCATCCTGACCGAGCCGTGGAGACGTGCGGCACACTGGGGAACAGAGGGGAGGCCCCACAACATGATGCCAGCCTCACCCCTTCATGGGCATCTTGCTGCCATAAGGACCTGAGCTCTGGCCTGAGCAGTTCTAGCTGCTCTGAGAGACCTTGTCGGTCTGCTTCCCTGGGATGCTGCTCATGGTTCCCAACAACACCTGCCTCAGCGTTTCCACGTGTAACTGGACTCCCCTCCAGGGGAATTCCTGAACTGTGGGGGTTGATGTACAGCCCAAGTCCAAAAAGGGAAAGAAAGAATGACAGTGGTGCAGCAGCGGAATGTGGCAGGGGGTACCCAGGGGGTGGGGTTGGGAGTGGGGCAGAAGCCTTGAGTCTGGAGGATGGGGCTGATAGGGCTTCCCTTGCTGAGGTGAACTTCACACAGGGGAGCCCGTGAGGAGGCAAGGGAGGATGTCCGTTGGGAACACACAAACTTGGAGAAGCTCCAGGGACAACTGGGCAGACAGGGCAAGAAGGAGCTGACTGTCAGGAATAAGAGGGTCCAGTTTAGAGATGGTGACCCACCTAAGAAAGGGAGGAGGCACCTCACAAGGGACCTGAGGACATGGGGGAGGTTCACTGACTGGAGTCCTTAAGGTGGAGACTCATCCCTTTCACGCCCCAACTTACTAGTTCCTAACGGAGAGCTGGGCGCAGGGAGGGCCCTCAGTGAACCATGTGCTGACGAGACCTACTTTGAATCGCTAGGACAGAATTTGCTGAATTCAACAGATCGTTGACAAAGTTCAGGTTAGTGAATTAACTAAGAAAGTAAAACCAAGGATTACAAAGCAAGGCAAAAATACAGACTCAAGGGGTGCCTGGGTGGCTCAGTTGGTTGAGCAACTGCCTTCAGCTCAGGTCATGATCCTTGAGTTCCGGGATCGAGTCCCACATCGGGCTCCCAGCTCCATGGGGAGTCTGCTTCTTCCTCTGACCTTCTCTCCTCTCGTGCTCTCTCTCACTTTCTCTGTCTCTCAAATAGAAAATAAATAAAATCTTTAAAAAGAAATACAGACTCAAGGCGAAACTAAGAATCCCATCTAAAAACTACGACTGTGAGGGTGCAGCTCACCTCAAGATGGTTGTACCTGCTGTTCTTCCAGCCGGAGGTCATCGCTCCCCAGATGCCTTCAGGAATCTGTACAAACATCTTTCCCGACTTTATCTTTTTTTGTGTTCCATACCACCGCCTGACTTGTGTATATTTTACACATTTTCTCCTGTCTCCCCCACCAATCTGTCAGCTGCAGGAGAATGGGGACATCTTTCCTCCTGCCTCACCCCTGCTGTGACCAGTATCTGGAGTAGGCCTGTTATACGACAGGACAAGGCCGAGGTAGATGTTCAAGGTGTGGGAACACTGGAATAGAGATGAAGGGGTCAGGACGACCTGCTAAAGGTCTTCCTCTCTTGTTCTGTAAATATGACCTTGTCAACACAGAGATGCAGACTTAGGCCCAGGGAAGATGGCTGCTCTTACCTGGGCACAGTCCTGAATACAGCAGCTCCTACCTCCCAGGGCTGACATCACACAGCTGGGCGTGCAGGGCTAGGACTCACAGAGGTGTTTCACAGCCTCTTAACATCTCCTTCCGTCTCCCCAAGAAACCTCCTGCTCCGGAAGCTGTTGGCCAATACCCTCCCATCTGTGGTGGTGGGGACTGAGCTATCCCCATTTCCAACCCAGAATGACCTTAATTCACATTTTGGAACATTTGGGACCCTGGGATCATGACCTGAGACGAAGACAAATGCTTAATGACTGAGCTGCCCAGGCACCCGTCTGGATTTCTTTTTTAAAGGACTGACAGCTTCCAGTTTATTTCTCTCAGTACTCTTGACCTTGGACCACTATCCTTGGAAACCCAGAGTCTGCTGTGAGAAGGCCAGTCCACAGTCAACTGCTCAGCTGGGCTCCCAGCCAATGACCAGCACCTGCCAGAGTGTGAGGGACCCAAGTGGAGCCTTCAGATGATGCAGCTCCAGCTGCCACCTGCCTGTGGTGGCAAGAACCACCTGGCCAAGCCCAGGTGACCCACGGAACTAGAAGAGATGATAATATATTGTTGTTCAAAGGCACTCATTTGGGGTAGTTTGTTACACAGCAATAGTCAGCTCACCTGACTGTAGAATAATTTCTACAAGCAGAATGTAATCTTAAAATGGATTATAAGTCCTTTTCACCAAGAAAATTCCTATAGGTGAGGTTTAGAATTTCTTTTGTTTCTTAATCTCTACATCCACCAAAGGCCCTCAAACTCGCAACCCCAAGATCAAGAGGGAGGCTCATGGCCATCTGACTAAGCCAGCCAGACACTCTCTTAAAGATCTGCTGGGTTGAGTCAAGTTTCCATGAATCAGGCATCGTCCAATGTAGCAGACAGAATGGAGCTCCAAAGAGCAGTACATAATGAAAGTCTTTGAAAGGAAGAAGAGAATAGAAATAAGAAGGTTATACTTGGTAAAAAAAAAAAAAAAAAAAAAGCTGGTTGGTTACCACGAGGTTACGTTTCTTTGGAGATACAAGGTCTATCGGGGAGATGACCTGACTGGTGCTAATCAAGTAAACTTGACTAGCTGGTTTAAGTTTCCATTTCTGCAAGAGCCGAAACTGTGATTACGTCCATTCTGAGTTTGGTGGTGTGGGACTTACATAAGCAGCTCCAATTGGAGCCTGTTATCTTGTTTCAACAGACTCTTGAGTGGAGTAACCATGCTCAGCATTGTTGGGTCTTCGGGTTAAGCACATGACTGGTGCAATCATCCCAAAGAAGCTAGTTGACTTTCCACGATGGGGCAAGCTTGTGCTGGGGGCAGACATTCAACCAGGACACGTCACAGTCCCTGAGGTTCAGGGGGCACAGAAACCCAATAGGCAAACCACAAATGAGAGCATTTTGTGTAGAAATAAGTTTTTCATCCACCGTTTATTGAGCGCCTCCTATGTGTCTGACACGGGCCTGGGCTGTCGGCAAGGCAGAGAACCAGGACAAACGTCCCTGATGCTCCTGGGAGCCATTGCTGTGGAGGGAAGAGAAACATGCGCATCCCAGGGCACATGAGAAGGATACATGCTGGGGAGACCAAAGCAGGGCTCAGGAAAATCAGGAGTGCAGGGTGGCGGCTGCAGTGGGCTCCGAGAGGACACGGTGTGGGGGGAGGAGATTGTTGAGAATCTTGTTCTGTATCTGCATTTCCCTGATGACGAGGGATGTGCAGCACCTTTCCCCACACCTGCTGGGAGACTGCACGTCTCCTCTGGTAAACTTCTATCCAGTTCCTTTGCCTAGTTTTAAGTGCATTGTTTAGTTTTTTCCTATTGAGTTGTATGAGTTATACACGTTGCATAATAATCTCAATTTATGAAACATATCAAGCAATTCAACTTTTTATCATTATGTCATGACCTTTATCTGCTTCCCGGAAGTGCTTCCGGGGTCACTGGTGCTGCTCAGACTGGGTCCTGGGGTGTTCGTCAAGGTTTCTGGTGTGACACTAAGCACAATGACAGATATGTGAGATCCACATGGGAGATGACTGTTTCCTGTGCTCAATATTGTACTGCAGAGACGGACTGGTCCCAGGAAGGATTAGCATCCCACATGTTCTAGGAGGACACACCCAGCGTTTCAGCTCTCCATAGCACCAACAGAAGGAGTCTCTGAAATGGTCATAGTAGGACAGCTGAGGCTAATTTGATGCCATGTGTCCCTGGAAAGAGTTAAAGACACAGGATTTGTCCCATGTGTCCCATCATGATCTCAGGGTCCTGGGATGGAGCCCCAGTTTGGGCCCCCTGCTCAGCGGGACGTCTGCGTCTCTCTCTCCCTCTGCCTCCCTCCTCCTCTCTTGAACACCTGCTCTCTCTCCTTCAAATACCTACCTAACTAACTAACTAAATAGGATCTTTAAAAAAATAAAGCATAAATAAATGCTCATGCATTGGTAAGTTTTCATATTGGAATATACTAGAGAGAAACGACATGTTTTCGTTACCATAGCATAATACCTTGTTTTTTAAGCACAGGCAGGTTTGGCTGGGGTATTAGAAAGAAAAAGGATTCGTGGAAGGAAAGGGGGAGCTCCATGAACTGTGCACTTAGACTATGTTGGTCTCATGATGGGTCTTGTTGGGGGGGGGGGGACAGGTGCACAGTGACCGCTCCCACCTGTGTCATCAGGGCCCCTGCTGCTCATAGGGCCCAGGGGTGGGACTGGGCCTGAAGTCTAGAGCCTCCCCTTTCCTGCGCATCACGTCACCATCCAAGGGACCAGTCACTTGAAATCTGCCTGATCAAATGCCCCAGTGAAATCATTCCTTGGGACATTCGTAGACGCTCTCAGCTGCCAGACGACGCAGTGAGCTGAGAGCAGCGAGGGCTCTGGTGCCCTGTGGCTCTGACCCCAAGGGATGTCAGGGCCCAAGATCCCCTTCTAGAACCTGTGGGGCCTCCTGGGTCCCAGACACCCACCCCAGGGGGCCCTCCTCCATCTGTCTCTGTGCCTCCCCCTTCATTGCAGCACCTGTGTGTACTTTCCAGGTTCCAGTTGGACAGCTGAGAAGGGGGGCCCTGTAGCCCTCGGCCCAGGTCTTGGGGGGGATGGCACTCACACCGGGCTCACAGGCTGCAGTCCAGACAACAAGCAGGATCGGCCTCATGGCTGCACCTAAGGTGGGACACGTGTAGGGCTTGTCGCTTACATTCAGTGTCCGTGTTCGATACATGATCTCTATGTCCTGTGGAATGTTTTCTGTTAAATAATATTTAGGGGGACACCTGGGTGGCTCCATGGGTTCAAGCCTCTGCCTTCGGCTCAGGTCATGATCTCAGGGTCCTGGGATCGAGCCCCACGTCGGGCTCTCGGCTCAGCAGGGAGCCTGCTTCCCCCCTTCTCTCTGCCTGCTTGTGATCTCTCTCTCTGTTAAATAAATAAATAAAATCTTAAATAATAATAGTAATAATTTATGTACTGCTGTCTGCTTTTCCGATATATCCTACAAAGAAAACACACACGTAGACAAATACCATCCACACAGGTAGACGTGACGAATCACTATTAGGCAGGCACCACAGTAACTCAGGGCACCACCGAGATCCCTCCCTCTGTCAGGCCGACTGAACAAACTACTGGCCAGGTCACTATTGGCCTTCAGCTCTGATGTCAACGTCTGTCTACATATGTTCTCCCCTGGCGTCTGTTCATTCCATGGACCGTGGGAACGACGTCGCCCTCGATCTCTCACAGTGACCTGGACGTCAGGGCCTTGGACATGAAGAATTCCACTTCACGGGCCTGGAATTCATGACTCGTCGCTTCTGTCCTTGAGTATCTGCAACACGTTGCCCGACTTTCTCCTGGCCCGGAGTAGTTCTCTCAGAAAAGGTTGATGAAATTGTAATTTTTGTTTCTGTACATGTCACTTGCTCCTCTAGTCCAGATGCCCAAAGATTTTTCTTTCTCTTAAAGCCCACTTGGTTTACTCGAGTCTCGCCTGCCTTGATTCCTGAAAGGGGACACTCAGTGTTCAGCTCTGTACAAGGGTCAGAGCTACTCAAAGCTCCAGACAAGAGCAGGGTTAGAAGTTTTCCTCTTTGCCTTGTATTTACAGTTTGACTTTGCCTTCTCAGGCACCTCCATCCTCACAAGGCAGATGCCTGTGGAGAGCTTCAACTTCCGTCGCCTTAACAAATCTCTCACAATCTCTTGCTTACTCTCTTTTTCAATAATTTCCCGTTTCACTTTGTGAAAGACACACACTTTGTCACTGTGTGTTTGCTGCTTTGAATTTCATTGAAGAAGTGGCTTTTCCATTTCCTCTTATTCACTCTTGGGGTCTGTGCCTTCATTTCTAAGTGATTCCATTTCTGATTCATAATGAGTTGTCTTACCTGGTATCACTTCCTTCATGCTTTTATCTCCTTTTTTTTCAGAAGTGCACATCACAGGCCAGAAAGTACATGAAGATGGGACTCTTCCTTTCTGAAGCGGGTTACTCTGTATTTAACCCTCTTCGCCGGAGGGCCCTGTGTGGGGTGATGGCACACTCCCACCACTATTTTTCTGCTACTCCCATATCTATGAGATGGGTAGAAAGCAGTATGATCAGGAAAGCATTTCCAACGTCACACTGTTTGTCTCCGACGTGTTGGGGACATGCTCATAACCACGATAGCCCGCGTCCCGCTGTTTCTTGAAGCCGTTCTTTCTCACTCTCCCCTCTGGGGGGTCTGACCCCTCACCCGCCATGGTCCCAGGCCTTCTCTACCTTGACTCTGCTCCGGCTCCTTGCTCCCCATGTGGGAGACCTGCCTTACCCGGGGACTATGGCCACGCTCCTTGCCAAATCTGGGCTTAGATGGGGTTTTTTAAACAGACATGTATCATCAGAATCATTGAGAGGGGTTTTATTCTGTATTTAAAACCTGTTTCCCCTTGGAGTTATTTCTGTCATATCAGTACTTCCGTCTGAGAGTGAGTGCTTTTGAGGGCCTTCTGGCTTATTTCAGTCACAACATGCCTTTGCATTGTGATAGTGATGTTTGAGTCATTTGACTTCCTAGCTATTCGTTTTCACTTCATTTTTGGAATTCTCTATTTTCAGAGAGATCTGCTTTTAGCTCTGGGATTTTAGGTTTAGTTAGTCAGTGACTGTTATTTCTTTCTAATCCTCGAGATTCCTAGATACATGCCCCGAGGGCCACTTCTACCTCGGCCTCCAGTTCTACCAGCAAATGCTTTCCTACTTACGTGAGGCCTGGTGAGTGTCACAGACTCCCCTAGGATTGTCTTTAAAGAGTTGCCGAGGTTATAGTTAAAGGCAGAATTTGAAGGACGCCTGGGTGACTGAATGCGATAAGCATTGGTCATTGCTCAGGTCATGATCCCGGGGTCGTGGGATGGAGCCCCACATTGGGCTCCCTGCTTCTCTTCTCCCTCTGATCCTCACCCCTGCTCTTGCCTTCCTTCTCTCTCTCTCACAAATAAGTAAATAAAATTTTTTTAAAAAAATTGAAGGCAGAATTTTAGAAAGAACCTCTAAAAGGTGGGGTGCCTGGATGGCCCAGTCGGTGGAGTGTGTGATGCTTGGTCTCAAGGTTGTGAGTTTGAGTCCCACATTGGGTGACTTCATGTATCAGAAATAACCTCTAAAGATAAAGAATTTCGTCGTTTTTCTCTACTGATGTGTAAAAATCAAATGCACACATAAAAACATGTGACCCGTATTGTGTCGGGACTCCCATTAGCGAACAGTTGGAAATCATGTTCAAAGACAGAGGACCTTTTGCCAAAGCAGACTATTGGACTCTTCCCGACGGGACTATGGTTCAGGATTTCAGAAACCCACCTCCCGGACGTCCCACATGGGGAGGGGGCACATCCTGTTGCTCACTGGCCACAGACTGTCCTCGAAGCAGGTTCACAGCTGTGTCTGAAATACCTCCTTGGCCTCTATCCCACACAAAGGGGAAGCACGACATAATAGGAGGCCCTCCAGTCCCTGATCCCTGCAGCTCTGTACTGGCCACCGGCCCCCAGATAATCTGCAAAGCTGGGGAGATGTGGTGGATGACGAGCCGGGACGCTATCCTCGGGCAGGCAGGCCCAGCAGGAAGCACGCGCTGTGCCGCGGAGGCTTGGTCTGTGCATCTGGTGCACACGCGCGTGATGGGGTGGCCCAGGGGCAGCCGGTCCCCAAGAGCTGATGGCGGGAGACGTGGTGGCGGTTCCGGCCTTAGGAGAGTGGACCGGGCCGGCTGCCTGGGCTGTGCCAGGACCCGATGTGGCAGGCCAGCTGGCCTGTCTGTCCCCAGAGCCAGTCCCCACGCCATCTGCATCAAGACAGATGTCCAGCCGGAATGCACAACATGAGCTGCGGGGCTTGGGTGGCAAATCTAGTCAATTCCTGCAAAATAGAAATTCATTGCAAGAAGTCACACTGAGGAGAATGGAAGAATATTAGAAACCTTCCAGGCTTTCCCATCTCTGGTTTGAAAACTGCTGCAACATTACAAAGCAGGTGTCCCAAGCTCAGTCATTGGAGATTTCGCGGCAAAATCATTGCCTGGAGCAGAAGAGACCACTTTCTCATAGCGAGCTTCAGAAAAACGGCGTGGGAGGAGGAAGAGGATTTTAAAAAAAGTATCCCAAGTAACTGAAGGTAGAGTGTTGGAATGAATCAAAGGGTAGTTGGAACTATAGACCCATCCGGACCTCACTGGTGGCCGTTCACACACCCTCAGCAGTCAGCAGAAACGTGCAAGGAAACATGGAACAGCCAATGTACGAATTGACACCTCAAATTAAAGTCACATTATCTGAAATGGATGGTTTTGTTTGATTTGTTTGAGGTAAACTCTTTTCATAAAAAGGGGTCCTCAAGAATCCTGAGTTCTAGAGGGAATGCAACTCTTGTTTTGAAAGAATTTATCAAAAATCCACCCAGTTACCATGGTCCCTAAATACTCTGAGCAGGGGCACCCGTGTTCAAACCAATAGAAAGATCCCTCCCCAGATTATGAAGTAACAGTATTTGTGACCTTCACTTACCCACAGAGCCCAAGGCTACTCTCCTCTGCAGCAGGCAAAACTCAACGTTGCTTAAAGTATCCAGTTTCAGGACAAATAAATGGTTTTGCATAACAGTGAACCAAAAGAAAAACAACAACAATAACAACAATGTTGCATTTTGATATAATGTAGAGACCCTGGGAATATTACTTTGTAACCAGTCCACTTACCTTGTCACTCCTGTGCCTTTCCCACTCTCGGGAGGTTTCAGAAGTACTGAGCTAGGGGTAAGGAAAATGCCTTGTATTTCAGTACTGGGAGCTGCAGATTCCCCTGCTCACACGGGGGATCTGGGGTTTCACTTTGGAAGGAACCTGTAAAGTATGTGGCTGGGTCTGCAGTTGGTGGACAGTTTCCAGTCCTCCCGCACGACCGCTCTAGGCGTGGACAGCGTGTGGCCCGCAGAGGGGCCGGGGGCAAGTGCACAGCTGCCACAGGTGGACCTCAGCAGCTGGGCGGGCTCTCTCCCGCTGTGACAGCCTCAGCTGGGGAGTCCGTGAGAGGACACCCTCTGCCAAGGGAGGGTAGGCTCATGGCAACCCTGCAGCCCCGGGTGGAAGGCAGGGACACTGGGGGATTTCGGAAATGCAAGAGAAATAAATCCCACCGTTTCAGGGGAATACTTCCTGTCTTCAGTAGAATTGGAAGTCTGGAAGGGAAATGAATGGAACTTTTGGGAAATGATGGAAGGAATGTTTGCATAGTTAGCTTTGTGGTACAGGTGGTCCTCCCTTGACACAACTTTTTTTTTTTTAAGATTTTTATTTATTTGACAGAGAGAAACACAGCAAGAGAGGGAACATGAGCAGGGGGAACAGGAGAGGGAGAAGCAGGCTTCTCGCCTAGCAAGGACCCCGATGCAGGGCTTGATCCCAGGACCCTGGAATCATGACCTGAGCCAAAGGCAATAGCTTAAGGACTGAGCCACCCAGGCGCCCCTGATACAACGTTTCTAATTACATTCCTGGTCCATGGGGCCTCCTGCCAGGCAGGGTAGCCTGGAAAGAGGAGAGCAACCAAGAGGTTTTTTTTAAAAAAACAATGTTTGTATTCATAAAAGTTTATAGTCTAGGGGCGCCTGGTGGGCTCAGCGGTGGTACCTGCGACTCTTGGTCTCCGAGTTCTAAGTCTGAGCTCCACATCTGGTGTAGAGATTACTAGAAATGAAAAGCTTAATCACGAAATGTAGTCTAGAGAATGTAGGATGAAAAGGTAAGTCTCCCTTGTCCCCACCCAGAGGTATCCTCTAAAAGTGTGTAGATGGATAGAACTCCATAAATTTTGGATGCACAATCAAACATATCGCTCTCTCTATTTTTACAAGTTTTTTTTACCCAACAGTGGAATTCACCACACAGAACATTGTTCTGTTCACTAAGCAAGGCTTTTGGCAGCGCTTCCAAAGTCCCTACATTTGGGACCTTCTCCTTGGTCATTGACTTCCCAACTGAATGCCTTCTGACTTGTTCCTTGTTTCTCATGTTCTAGGCAATGGTGAAATGGGGCGAGATCGTGGATCTCCTGGCCGGGGCATGTGCAGGAGACACTCCAAGCCCTGGAATCACGGGGCCGTCGGGAGCAGGCCGGGTTGGAGGGCACACCTGGGCCAGTGGTCCTTGAGAGAGGCTGGGGGCTCTGAGGTACATTCTAGCAGGGCAATTTCGGCCAGCGCAGTGGGGCCCTGTCTGCGTGTCCCCCAGAGAGGAAGGGCCTCCATTCTCGCTCAACCCCATCTGCAGGGTCTCTCTCTCTGAATCATCTCTCCTCAAAAGCTGCACGTCCCCTCTGCCCCCCTTCTTCCCCGCCCCAACTGGTCCTCACTGCCCCTGCCTGCAGCATGGTCCCAGAACCCCTGGCTGCCTCCATGGCTCCTCTCTCCTGCCATGTGGGACCAGCTGCTGGCCTAGGGATCATCCAGACAACGGCCACACCCTCAAACGCTTTCTATGACCATGTGATGGGGGGAGTCTGCTCCTCTGCCTGCAACCACTTTTGTATCATTTGTCTATTAGTAGATATCAACGATCTTGTCTGTTTCTGAGCTCACTGTTGTAAAGTGATAAAGCAGCCCTAGACCTACTCTCTGCCTCCTCTCCCCCTAACTGAATTTGGGGCTTTTTCCTCTTGATCGTCTAGATGGAGGTAGTGCAAGTCAGTTTTTTTGAGGCCCTTCATTGTCTTTTCTGCTCTCAGAAATGTCAGAGCTTTGTTTTTCCTTCCATTAGCTATAACATTATTTAGGATTTAGACCCTGAAATGACTACTTTCTGCTCTTTTTATTAAATATATTTAGAGCTGTGTGCACACTTCCCAACCCCCAGGTGAAGGTCTCTAACGGATTCCTCTGGTAGAATTGTGCCTTGAGGCCACATGAAAACGAGAGCAAGAGCAGGCAGTGGTTTTGAAGAAAG
>JAPYYJ010000317.1:0-14374 GCA_028533885.1 Nasua narica | reverse complement strand
TAATCTGGGCCACAGTCCCTATAGGGAGGGATACAGCCCAAAAGACTCCCGTTTAAGAATCAGGTTATTTGGGGGGTGCGGCTCAGTTAAGCATCCAACTCTTGACTTTGGCTCAGATCTCAAGCCCCACCTCAGGCTCCAAGCTCAGCGTGGAGCCTGCTTAGGATCCTCTCCCTCTACTCCTCCCCCTCGCACTCACTCTCAACAACAACAAAACAAACAAACAAACAAAAAACAAACTGAAACAAAGAAAACAAAACACATCAGGTTATTTGGCACAAAGATTTCCAAATAAAACACAGGGGGTTCAAAGTACTGTCCAGGTTGAGACTATATAACCACCAACCCCCAGGAGAAAAATAACAAGGAATCCACATAAGCTGAAATTACCAAGAAACCATTTGTGTCTCTATACTATTCAAAATACCATAAAGACAAGTATCCTCTCATCCTGTCTCTCCCAGGAGACAGATGCCCCATGTCCCCTAGGACAAGACACACTGCACCTCACAAGCTCAAAAAGGCCAGATGGTCAAGATTACAAGAGCAAGTCAAGCTACCGGACGTGAACTACAGAACACCGCCGGTGCAGTGTTTATTTACCCCATTTCCTCCCTTCAAATGCCTAGAACCAAAAAAAAAGGAACCAGATTTGGAAGAAGCTCATAAAATCTGAGTCCCCATCCAGCTCACCAGCAGTTACCCAAACCAAGAGAACAGGCTATGGGGGCGGGGTGTAGAGTTTCCATGACAACAAGCTGGCTCAGGCAGTTTCTCCCACAAATCAGCATTTACAATAGAATTCTTAGCAAGGCTGAAAAGGGAGGAGAAAAACACCTCTTGGTGCCCTCACAACAGCATGGGCACACTGAACGAGCTTGTATCAAAAGCAGAACCGGCCATGGGTGTCCCAGTAAAAGCTTGGGGGGGAAGGGGGGACACGACACACAGATACTGTTCTCTTTTTTCTCCTCCCACAGAGGATCAGTTCTCTTTACAACAAAACAGAAGTTTGCAGAACCAAGATCTATTACTATGTCTAAGAGAATAAGGGAAGACTTTTCCTTCCAGCCAGAACCTATGTACAACACTTGTCCCTTCCAGATCAATCAAGTCCTGCAAGACATCGGGTGAGACGAACTTCTGCAAACCAGAATGAGAAAATTAAACTATGCTACTCCAATCACACTATGGTTGGCATATCCAGATATGGTTTTGAACTTCAGTCCATCTACCTCTGCCCCGCCTAGAGGATACACTCTGAGGTCTTGCCTTTACGCAATAGTAGGATTCTCCATCCTCCAGGAAGCAGAGATCCCAAGGAAGGAGGAGGGACACAGCAGCAATTTGTTCACATTAGAAGATGTCGGATCACAGCTTTCGCTATGAAATGGGCTTGGCTTAAATGCTACCATCCTCCATACGGAAGAGAGTCCCCTAGCACACTACACACCTCAAAGCAACGAACTGACAGGGCACTGGTGCTCAAAGGCAGATCAGGGCCAAGGACAGAAGGGGATTAGCCTAAATCTGGCATTCTGCCACTCTGGGGTTTCTCTTTTTAGAAAAGATGAAATTCAAAGAAAACCAGTAATGGAAAAGTTAGGAGTGAGCCTGTGAGTGAAGGGCTGCTGCGTTCACTGTGTTCACACAGTGAGATACTCACTGTGTGATACTCCCTCTGCCCAGGGAGATACTGTGTCCTTAGGGACTTTAAATTCACCAAGGGGGAGGCAAGTTGGGGGGAAGGGAGCACAGCTATCTGCCCCAGAGCAAACAAAGGTGGAGTCTAAGCCGAGGCACTCAGAGCAAAGGGCTATTTGCCTCTCCCCTGAGTGTGTGCTCTAACATGAAGGAGAGAGAAGGTAATCAGCAGGAAAGTAAATCTAAACCAAAGGAAGGTGATAAAGGCTGTTGTGTTGTCCCCCAGACCCCACCAACAGGAAAGCCGCACCACGGTCAGCATTCTAACTCCTCCGGAGACCAGGACTTGGGTATAAAGTCAGAATTAAAACGGCTGCTTTAAAGCCCCTCACTTATTCAATAATATGCCTCAATTTTTTAGACCAGAAAAAAGGGGGGGGGGTACAGGATAAATTAGGAGAGAGGTATTAAAAGCAGATAAGATGAACTACATAAAAATGACTAAAATAGCCCGCTTTATGTTATGTGTGTATTGCTACTACCACCAAAAAACCAGTAAGGATAAAGACTGCATTTGAGTATTATGTTTATGCCCCCTATTTAAGTTTAGCAAGAACTGCAAAGGAGATTCAAAATCAAAAAGTATACTTGACACACTGCTACAATGTAAAAGGTCAATCTCCCGCTGAAGGCAGAAACGAAAGATGGATCCCAGAACAACTCCAGACTCAGCTTTGGATTCCTCCACCTTCCCAACACAGAGCGAATGTTCACACAAAACCACCAGAAAAATAATTAAGTGACAGTCCCACTAACAGCAGAGATACCATCGGGGAGTGCTGAGTTTCTAGCTCCAGAGGGAGGAGCCTGCAAAACCCACATTCCAGAAGGCCCTAAGAGGATAACAGGTAGCCCAAGCACCCTCTCCCTCCCCAGGGGTGTCTCCTCCTCAGAAGGAGTTCAAAGTTTGCCAGAGCAGGAAGTCAAATGGTTAAGCTCCCTCAAGCTGGGAAGTAGAAAGATAATGGTTTCATCAATATTTAACTATCACCCAACTTCCTCATCTCAACTTCCTCACTAGACCTCAAGGCTCAACTCAGTATGCAAATTTCAGGCTCTGAGAAAGAACAGTTTAAGAAACATTTGAAGCTGCTCACTCTGCTGCCTATCACCCCAGAGTCACCTAGGAAGAGTGCAGGGAAAACGGTGCAGAGTGTAGACAAATTTTCCTGCAAGGAAAATTACCAAATCCTGGGGAGAGAAGGAAGGGGGAGATGGAGCATCACCCACTCTAGAAGTATTCCTCGGATGCCCATACTTGAATGTTGAGCCCAAGACTGCAGCTCAACACATGGCTACTTCTTTAAAAGCCATCGGGCCTTTCTCTTTAAGGGGATCTAGTCTCCAGAACAAAGGAGATGAAAAAGTGTCCCTACTCATAAAGTCACCCAGCCAGTCCATCTCACTTGAATTGATAATTAGAAGTCACCAGCATAATGAATAGGAGAAAAAAAAAAAAGCCCGAGAAAAACATGTGACCAAGGAAGACACACTCCCAGCATTTACATGCCCCGTTAATAAAGAAAAGAGTATTTTAACAATTTTTATGTACTAGCTTAGTGGGCAGTCGCCAGAACAATAATTAATAATTCTCAGCCACTCCCTAGAGGAAGAGTCCTAAATACTAAATAAATAAATAAAATGAATTTTTTTTTTTTTACCAGAAAAGAACAAGGAATGCCAATAAACCACAGAAGTTCTTCATTGAGTCTTCAAATTTTAGCAACAGTCACTTTTTTTTCCAGCCTCGAGATCTCCAAAACCAAAGCCTGAAGTCAGGAGGTCATCTCCACCCACTAGATACACCCTACACCCTGGAAAATCTTCCGGCTTACTAAAACTAGAGAACCACTTCTAAACGGAAAGCAGTTTCAAGAATCACCACTCATTCCACCAACATTCTGTTGAACAAATACTGATCTCTTGAAAAAAAAAAAAAAACCACCCCCACCACTGTGGAGGGTAATCGGGACAGCAACAGAGTAACATTACCAGAGGCCACTTGGAACTCATTATTTTGTCTGCCATCAACCACACGGCCGGGGTCAACCAGAAACCCTGACAGAAACTGGCACTCGACCGATTCTCCGCCACGCGAACTGGCTTATCAGCGGTGCTTGGAAGAAGGGTTCTTAACCTGTTCAGCTCGCACTGATTACACTTGGGCAATAAAGACCCGAGCCTGGCAGAAGTCCCTGCCTTCCAGGCCACCACGGGTAGGGCCCGGCAAGTTTTGTTGGCTCGTCCATTTCCACTAACAGAGCGAGTGGGGCACCAATTCGTCCTCGGCTCCTTCACGTCGACTGAGAGAGTGGGTTTAGCAGCTGCCCCCATAAGAGCAATGAGCCGGAGGATGGGAGGCGGTGCGGTGGCCTCAACCTCCTCCAGGGAGGGCACCGCGCTTCCTCTCGGCCGACTGCTGCCTCATTTCCTGAGCAGGAGGAGCGAGCGGAAAAGCTGCCAGCAGGCCCGGCCGGGGGCTTTCCGGCTGTTCCCACCCCCACCCCCACCCCCACCCCCACCGTGGGTTAGGCCCTGCCCCTCCCAGACCAGGGAAGCACTCACCTACTCTCCCTCTTTGGGCCGGAAACCTCTAACGAGAGCGCAAATCCCGCACCCCTCCCCGCCCTTCACGGAGCGGTGGGGGAGGGAGAGGCCGCTGAGCCCCTCCCCCGGCCGCGCCGGGATCCGAGGGACTGAATGAATGAGCTGGGAGGGAGGAGGAGGAAAACCACTGCCCCGGCCCCGAGAGACTCAGTTCCCTCAAAGGCCGAGCCTGCTCGCCCGAGCACCCAGGTCCCCCCGCGTCCGCCTCAGGGCCAGCTGCGGCTGAGCCCCACCCATCCTCTGGGCTCCAACTTCACCTCCGAGTCCACCGGCGCCGGAGAACCGCGCTCGGCCGCGAAACGAGGGCCCCATCCGGGGTCCCAGCCGCTCCAGCGCCTGCTCTCCCTCACGCGCCTCGCCCTCTCCGTACCTGCTCCCGGGCCCGCCTTTCCCCTTCCACTTCCCGCTGCAGGCGCTCGGCCCTCTCCTCTGCGTCATCGGCTTGCTGCTGCAGAACCTGGATCTTGCGCTTCACCGCCTCGATGGTGGTGATCCCGGCCATGGTGCCCACCCAGCCCCTGCTCGCTCTCGGCTTCCTGCCTCCTCCGCTCGGCGCTGCAGCCGCTTCTCACCCCCACTTCCGCCTGCTCCGCCCTGAAATACCGGAACTCGCCCACCCGCCCGGATATGACGTCACCGCCGCGCCCTGCCGCGCGGGGCCACGGGAGGACAGCCCGGCGCGCGAGCGCGGGGCGGGGCTGCGCCGGGGCGGGGCTGCGCCGGGGGCTGGTTACCATGGCGACTGGGGGAGCGTCATGGTCAGGCTCCTCAGGCCGGGAGGGCTGCGCTCCCCTCCGCCCGCCGGGCCGCCGCCCCCCAACGGTCGGGCACCTGGTGTCCTCCCGCCCTGAGCGCCCGACGCGCCTCTGCTTCCAGCCGCCGCACACAGGCTCCAAACCCAGGCGCCGGGACGGGCCGGGCTCGCGGGGCTGCGCCTCCAAAGCGCCCCACTCCGCAGCCTCCTTTCCAGGTCGGCCCGGGGGGTCCTCTGCCCCCGCCTGGACGCCCGGGAAGGGGTTCCGGGGCTGGGAGAGAAGGCCGGGCGGGCCGCCTGCTCGTTCCGCGGGGCCCGCGTTGGGGACGGAGCTGCCCTGGCGCTCTGCCCGCCCGCCGGCCCTCCGCAGCCTCCCGGCGCCCGGGGCTCGGCCGGCGCTCTCCTTACGCCCCACTTTATCGGGAAGGCACCCTCGAGTGCGGATGGGTCACTGCCGCCAGACCCCTCGTGCCACAGCCGCAGAGCGCCTCTGTCCTGGGGGAGGTTCCCCCAGTTTCACTGCCCCTTCTGCTCTGAGGGGCCCCAAAGAGCTGTTTAGGACTTAGAAACTGCCTCTACAGGAACTGCCACGCAGGATTTTTGGAAGCGCAATAGCAGAGAGACTTGAAACTTGTACCGTCTTCTCCCTTCGTGGTATGCCCCGCTCCTGCCTTCCCAGTAAGCCATCACAACAGATGTCTCCTCTGGGGCAGTTCTCTTTTCCCCTCCGAATTACGAATTACGGGGTGGAGCAGCACATAGAATCAAGAATCCTGACTCCGGAAAGGGCTGGTGGGTAGGACAGGTGCAGCCCTCAGTGCCTGCTTCTGAGGACACTCCCCCCAGAGGCTCTGTCTTTCCTATCTCCTTTTAAAAATGCTGAGCAAATGTGGTGGTGTGGGGAAACCGGAGATAAGGCGACAAATAGGACCACCCTGCCCTTTATGATAATCACCTGTGACCCCCAGAGAATAACCAGCCCCTACAAAGGAAGTAAGCCATTGAAAATGTTCTCAATAGAGATGTTAAAAGGATGTTAAAAGTTTCCTGGTTAGCTTTCTATAAAAGACCCTATAAAAGAGGCCCTCATTGGCAACCCAAGGACCCCTCTCACTCTTGAGACCTTTCTCTGTATCTTCAACTAATAAACTTCTTACAGGGGCGTCTGGGTGGCTCAGTGGGTTAAAACCTCTGCCTTCCGCTCAGGTCATGATCTCAGAGTCCTGGGATGGAGCCCCACATCAGGCTCTCTGCTCAGCAGGGAGTTTCAGTCTCTGCCTGCCTCTCTGCCTACGTGTGATCTCTCTCCTCTGTCAAATAAAAAATCTTTAAAAAAATAAACTTCCTACAAACTAAATAATAAAAATAAAAAATAATAAAAATAAATTTTAAAAAATACTGAGCAATGCATCTATTTAGAGGAAACAATTCAGACAGTAAATAACTTGCTTGATAGAGTAACCTGTAAACCGGTTTCTCTCCCCCCCCCCTCCCAGGAATTTGGAAGGAAGAACAGCTTTCTGAACCTCTGTAAACTCTACCCTGATGGCCTGAGAATTTTTCCATCTCCTTTTGGACAAATCTGATCAGAGGGACTATGGAAGCAGAAAGGAGACGTTGTCATCTGGGTGCTGATCAGCAGGGGGCACTGTTTGCCACCCTCTGTCCTAGTGAAGCTGGGGGAGACCTTATCTTAGACCAACCCAAGGCTACTGGGAGCGCCACCACATTCCTGAGGCTGCTAGATGTGAACAGATAATCTTCTCTTGATCCAGGGAAACAGGTGGATGGACTCCTGATACCCTTTAAAGGCATGATGGATGGGCAGCAAGGGGCCCAGTGCTGTTGTTTTCCTGGTGGCCAACAACACAACAATATGTCAGCAGGTGAATGTGTCCATCCCCCAGCCTCATCTCCCACCCCTCCCACGTCTGATATGACTCTATGTTCTAAACATTACATTCCTCTTACCTCTCATTTTACCCTAATTAATTTCTGACTTCACCTCTGATTGAGAGGGCCTTAGACATCGTTGTACAAACTATGGATGTTCTTACTGCCACTGAGCTCTACACTTAAAAACGGTCAAAGTGGCAAATGTTACACAGATATTTTGTTGCAATTCTTTTAAAAAAGGACCTCGGACAAATTCAGGGAGGAAAAACTGAAGCTTGGACCGACCTTGCCAACCCTTTGCCCTTTCTTTGTTCAAGCAATCCAGGAAATCCTGTGCTTTCCAGAAAAGCTTCTCAGATAACGAGAACTCCCTGGATGAGCCTGCGCTTACTGACTCTCCTCCTTTCCTTACCTTTGTATCTGCATCAAAGTCGCATGCTCGGGTTGTCTGTCTCGGAGGAGGAAGCTGGGCCGTGGAGTGTCGGACGGCCGTGTTGAACAGATGCCCTTCCCCCTGAGGTACATCTGACACGTTGCTGATGACTCTGACTCTTGCTCTCGACTTTAAACCTTATTGTCTCCTCCTTAGTCAGCACTTTTCCCAATTCTTATAAACACTTCACTTTCCTACTTTGATCCCTTCAAGCAGGAATCTCCCAACTTTTTCTGTAAAAGACCAGCCTGTACATTTTTCCGGTTTTGCGGGCCCCGGGCTGCAGTGACCACTCCCGTGTAGGGACAAAGACAAGAGAGGACACCTAAGTGAACGAGCATGGCATCGTGCCAGTAAAGCTACAAAACTAGGCTGTGGCAGGATTCGCCTTCCAAGTGGGAGTTTGCTAGCCCCAGCTTTGAGGAAAGCAAGCCTTCCTCTCCCACTCCTTGTCCCCCAGCACACCTCTGAGGCCACTTACTGACTTGTAAGGAAAGCTACCGGGCAGAGAAGCTAAATGAGTTTTTCCACCCACATATTACATATTGAAATGGGACTCAGCGAGTTCCTGCACAAACAGGAGAGACTTCTCCCAAGTGAAGCTCCCGAGTCCACGCTGTCTAGGCTGGAATGAGAGTGTGTTTCAAGTGGGTGTGCAGTAGCTGAGGACAGATGGGATTCGTCCTTAGGAAATGCCCTTATCTTCCGGGTAAGACCGGGGTGCAGTCTGGAGCCTCTATGTTACTCTCTCCTGAGATCTGAGGTCTGCCTTTGCTGTTTTCACTGCTCCTAGACACACTCGCTGTTTTGGCCTCCAGATTCTCCCAAGAGCTGTCAGCCAACACCTCGCGAAACAGTCGTTAACCCGGCACCGTGCTGGTTTGAGGAAATCCCTGTGCCTAAATCAGTCCGGTGGAGCCGGAGAGCTCTGTCCTCGCCCACCTGGAGCCCTGGCCCGCCAGTCCCAGCGGGCCATCAGGCGCTCCCCCAAAGCTCTGGAGGTGACCTGTGCTCGTTGCAGTTTTCCAAGATGAGAGAATTAATAGTTTGCAGAGGCCCAAGTTTTTGGAAACTATGAATATGTATAATGTATATGATCTGCTTTATCTCTGGCCTCTGGCATGATACATTCAACGACCCTCAACACGTTCCCTGGCCACGGGAAGTGGCAGGAAGCCGAAGAGGAGATGAGAGACCCAACAGCCAAGGGGCCAGGTGAGGGTCTGGAAATACTCGTGAACGGCCCACTTCGTCTCTCCAGCCATTTTCCAAAACCAAATGTGATTTTAACAAATATGTGCACCTTGGCGGCACCCACTGGCTCAGTTGGTGGAGCTTGAAACTCTTGATCTCAGGGTCGGTCGTGAATTCCAGCCTCACACTAGGAGTGGAGCTACTTAAAAAAAAATAATAACTAAACAAAAACACGTGCTCCTATTTTCCTATTAACTTAGGCTCAGAGGTGACAGTATTTCCATCAACACCAGGACATTTTTTGTTGCTGTTATGTCACTTTTCTTTCCAACATCTTTCCTCTGTAGCCTCTCATTTGTCATTGTGCTAAGCTTCCAGTTTGAAGATAGAGGAAAGTAGGTGGTGATGGGGCAAACGTGAAGGGGAAAAAAAAAATTTATTTCATGGTCGAATGGGAAAATGCAACGCTGAGCCTAGAGAAGCTGAGTAATTGAAACAAGGCCACAGAGTAGGGTCTGGTGGTGACACTTTTACCCCTAGGGTTCCTTCTTGCTTCGACTACGGTCTCTCAGAGAGCCTCTCTGCTGCCCTAGGAGCAATGCTTGGTATGGCATCTCCGCGGCATGAGGGCAGACGCCCACATTGGCCCTGATAAATAAAGCCATATAGGGCCAGAGTCGGTGTGACCTCTTTTGTCCCATTGTGAAATCTGAGCCGGTGGAGGGATGAGAGTCTCCCTATTAATACACATACCCCCGTGCCAAGTCCTGGACACAAAGGCTAAGGACGTGGCGTGGGGGAGGAGGTGGGAAAAGTGACAGAGTCTGGGAGTCCCCTCCCTTTGTTCGGGTCCTGAGAAACCTATTAAATTCCTGCGTTGAGGGTGAGACAGACGCGAGACTTCTCCCTGAACAAATGTGCGTACCTTTACAAGTTTGTCGGCTCGTCGAAGATTATATGCAGAAATGTGTGTGAGGCTGTCTCCGCGCTCTGAACCCACGAGTAGGGATGCGTCCAAGTGTGTTTGGAATTTAGTCACGTTAGCGTGGCGCTGTGTGTGCGTGGATTCATCCCCCTCCCGTCTCTCTAATACTCACGTCAGCAGCCTTCTTCTCGGCCAGCTCCAGCTTCTCCTGCGCGTCCTTCAGAGCCTCAGAATACTTGTCCAGCTCGTCCTCTGTCCCTTTCAGCTTCTTCTGCATGGCCGCCAGCTCGTCTTCCAGCTGCGGGAGCCCCACGGGTCACACACAAGACAGGCACACAGAGGTGCCGGCTCAGCCCCGGGGCTCCTGGGTCCCGAGCGACCTCCGAGCCCAGCCTCGATGTTACCAATCCAAAAGAGACGTGCTTTCTCCCCAGCCACTTCAGCCAATGCCCCAGGAGTTATGCCTTGACGTGTGACCCTGGGCTCTCTGACCCCAGGGTCACCAAGCCAGGCCGGATTTTCGTCAGAGACCCTGGGATGGGAGACATCTAAGGGAGTCGATGCCTGTGACTCCAATTAAGGCTGGCTCCGTCGGTAGAGCAATGTGACTCTTGATGGCAGGGTTGTAAGTTCGAGCCCCACGTTGGATGTAGAGATTACTTAAAAATACAATCTTAAAAACAAATTTAAAGGGAAAAGAGATGCTATGTGCCAAGCTCCCACCTTTTCCTCTGGAAGCCGGGTCCTCTCGAGACATGATTCGCCTCCATGTAGACGCAGCAGACACACCATGGCTCAGAGGGGGCTACTGGCTTTCCCAGGGTCATGCAAGCGGTCTGGGGCAAACACCCCAGATGTCCTCTGTCTACCCAGCGGGGCTGGGAAAGAAGAGGGTCCCTCCTGCCCAAAGAATGAGCTGGCGCAGGCGCCCACTGCCTTGCCCACGGGAAGGCTCCGTCTCGCGGTCTTGCTCACCGGCGGGGAGGAGAAGCCAGCCGACCCCCGCACCTACCTGTTTGCTTCTCTCTTCTGCCTGCTTCTGCTCAGCTTCAGCCTGCTCTGCCCGGTCAAGAGCATTCTCCTTGTCCAACTTCAGCATCTGCATCTTTTTCTTGATGGCCTCCATCGTGACCAGTGGCTGCTGGTGAGCTGACCTGGGAACACTGGAGGACTGGACACTAGGGCAACAGAGGAGGGGCGGCTGGGGTCCCCCAGACTTGAGCCTTTATCCCCACTCATGGCTCCACCTCTGGTTCCTAATATGGTCTTTCCAGCTCCTTCCATCCCATTATTGTTCTCCCTGGGGGAGCACAGGGTGAGACACTTTGATGGACTGACATCACCAGCAAAGAAAAATTAGGGAACAGCTGAGGCTGATTTTAGACAATGGAAAGTGGGGGAGGGTAGAGGTTCTCCCTGACCCTGAAACTTTCCACTCTTGGGGCAGCCCTGTGGGTGTTCTAAAAGAGCAAGGCAAGGGCAGGGGAGAATACTGAAATAGAGAAGGGCACTTGGGCAATTCCAGGTCGGTGGCTCTCCCCTGGAGCGTCCTGGTCGCCCTCTGTTTCCCCGTTACCTTCCCCCTGCCTGTGTTGGATGGGGGTCAGACCACTGGTTGAATTTTACCTTTCGATTCCCAGTGTTCAGGGAGCTTGGGCAACAGTGAAGAGGGAGGTCACTCACGATCCTTGACAAGTGCCCAGATCCCAGATTGAATTACTGTGCTATTTCCAGAGTCTCTGATTGGCAGGGAGACATCATTCCTCCCCTTTCAGAGCCCTGGGAAGAGTAAACAGGGAGGGGCGGTATCTGGAAGGCCCTCCCGGAACTTGGAACTTCGAGTGGGGTGAGGGAGAGAAGCAGGGGAGGGTCACCGTCATCTGGGTTGGATCGTGCTGTCTGTTTGCCCACCGTGATCTTTAAGGAGAACTTCCCTGCCCGCACCAACCATGCTCTGCCCGCCTCCGCTCCGCTGGCTCCCTGCTCCCTCCTGGCCCCCACCCTGCGCACGCATCACAAACGCCTTCATTACCACCTCTGTTCTCCCTGACTTCACCCCACCAGGTCGTTCCTCCACCGGGAGCCTGCGACTGACCCCAGGGCACCGGCACCATACAATCTGAGAACATGCCCCGGGAGGGGTGGGCACTGTTCACGGCGACCAGGGCCGTCGGAGAAGAATATGAAGGGCTCTCATTATGCCAAGGAGAGCTAACTCGTGTTAGTACTAAGGCCCAGCAGCGGGGTAACTGAGACTCCCCCCCAGGGACAGAGGGCAAACCTGGGGCCAGCCTTTGAGAGCTTCCAGTCCCTAGAGGTAGATGGGCAGAGAGACCGTCGATTAACTCTTGAGGAAAGCAGAGAAGCCAAAGACCCTCACTGCGGGACGAGCGGATGAGGAGGTCCCAGGGACAGGAGCCAGTAGTTAACGTGGGGAGGCGGTTGGGTAAGGGGGACAAAAGCACGAGGGCAGAAGATCAGAGAACCATCCCTGCCAGTGTAAGGGAGAGACAGAGGGGATTTGATCTTCAAATTACGCCTCTCGCACTCCCACACGAGCTCTCCAGCTTAAGACTGAAATCCAGGTAGGCCGCCGCCGCCTTTCCAAAGGGGTCCTGGAGAGAAGAGGTTCAGTAAAGGAGCCCCAGAGCCCTAGAGGTTGGTGCCGAATTGCCCCCTGCTGTAAGAATATGTTCGATATTTAGTTGGTTCCTAATTAAACAACCCAATATCAAACATATCACACAGAAGCGGGTAGGAGAGCCTCTGTGGTCATTTGCCTTCCTCCCCTCCAGCCACCTAGCTTAGCTGGATGGCGAGCCCTCTCGCCATCCTCGTGTCCTTGGGGGACACATCCCCAGTGTCCTTGGGGAAGGACATTGACCCCTGCTCTTCACCTCCCAGGACGGCCCGCTCTTACTCTTCGGCCCTTCGTGCCGTCCCTGAACCGGCTCCCCTCCTACCGGTGCCTGGCCTTTGCTGGGTCACGTTCGCCTAAACCAGGAAGCGTATCTGGCAGGGCTCCACGTCCGGGCACCTAGCCTTCCCAAGGGCCCCCACACAGAGCTTCTGCCAATGTCACAACACAGTGCTGAGAGCCAGCCCGGCCACCTGCTCTCCTCAACCTCCTTCCCACGGCCCTGAGGCTTTCCGGGGGGAGGGGGGCGCCTCGCACATGCTGCTTTACCTTTCCAACCGAACTCCCTCCCTCCCGACCTCCCAGATCACCCCAGGCCACTGGAGCCTTTCAGCTGACACTCTCCCCTACTCCTCCTGCTCTTAACTATTACAGAGAAGTAGCCACGAGAACCTTCTAGAATGTTTGGCTGCTTCCTCCCATCACCTTGTCCCCTCTCCCCTTCTCCCCATGTCTTCCAGGCACCCTTAAAGTCACCCTTGGATGTCCAGGAGAGAAGAGTGACCTGTCTCCTTGGCAGCCTCCAGCCTGGGCTCCAGAGATGTCTGCTCTCCGCTGCCCAGCAGGACGGGCCCAAGGGAGGAGCCCCTCTCTGCCGGGAGGCAGCCTGCCGTCCTTAGGGCTCTTCTCTTCAGGGGCTTTATATACACTGAGAACTCCTGGCCTGGCTTCTGTGAGGGTCCGCCCTCACGGGGATCCAGCCGGGTTCCTTTCTGGGGGATTTTTCTTCTGAAGAGGATCGGGTCTGTTGAACGTCCTGTGACGGGCTGATGCTTCTTACCACTGTGGCAGAAAAGAGCCCAAGTTATAGCCTCGCCTGGTGGGTAGGGGGCTTGGGTGCAAGTGCAGGGGTGGGAGGAGGGTGCTCTGCTTCAGCCCCGGGCTTGTTCCATGTGTCCTTGTTCCCATCGGTCTGGATTCCCGCCCCTGCAACACATACGCTAACCCCACAGTGCCCTTGATCTAAATCAATAGTTTGCCCAAAGCCCTAGTCGATTCCTGTTGTGCGGCTCCTGCTTCCAGAGGAAGACTGACAAAAGGGCGTCCAAGGCCAAGGAAGCCCTGTGCTGTCCTCTCACGTCCTCCCTACTTCATGACTCGTACTGGGGGGGCGGGCGTGTGTAAGTTTTGCTCTCGTAACCATCTTTCCTACCCTCATCCCCCACGTTTAGCTCCCTTCTCTGGGAACCTTGACCTCCCTGGCAAACCAGAGGCTGGGAAATGACTAGCAGGAGTTGAAAGGATGAGGCTGAGTCTGGGAATATTATTGATGTAATAATATTACATCATGTAATATGTAATATCAGAAGATATTGTAATATCTTCTCATGTAAAGAAGAGAGGCTTTCTTAGGAGACCTTGACTTCGGGGCATAACTAGGCAGAAACATTGGTGGCGTCTTGCAAATGCTTTCTAGCTCTCCCGGAGCGCCTTCTGTGCAGCCATTTCGAGAGCTGAGCCCTCTGAGCCCGAGGACACACGTGAGGCAGCAGCCATAGAGGAGGACAGGGATGGATGGACGAGATGGGCTGAAACGCCCAGCTGATGTGATGAGAGCAGACAGAGCCAGCGGAGAGGCTCGGAGGAGAGGGGCCCCCGAGGGGCCGAGCTGCCAATACAGGAGCCAGCCTAGCACTGACGAGCCCTGGGGAGAGAGGCCAAGGTCAGGAATCAAGGCAGGGGGGCAGGGTGTCCGGTGGGTCCCAGTGAACAGAGGAAAGAGGAACGAAGAAGTCGCTGAAGGAGTGTGGTGGGGGGTGGAGGGCAGCCAGGAAACAGAGGGGAAGTAGAGGGAAGGAAGTACCCCAGGGCAGGAAAGCACGATTATGGCATTGGACCCCATGAGGGGACGTATCTCATGTCCATTTTCTAAACCAGGAACTGTGACCCATTAAGTTAAGGCAACTCGCCCCAGGCCAGCACGCAGTAAGCAACAGGCGCAGG
>JAPYYJ010003169.1:0-11886 GCA_028533885.1 Nasua narica | reverse complement strand
CATGTCATCTGCAAAGAGAGAGAGTTTGACTTCTTCATTTCCAATTTGAATGCCTTTTATTTCTTTTTGTTGTCTGATTGCTGTTGCTAGGACTTCTATTACTATGTTGAACAGGAGTGGTGAGAGTGGGCATCCTTGACGTGTTCCAGATCTCAGAGGGAAGGCTGTCAGCTTTTCCCCATTGAGAATGATATTTGCTATGAGCTTTTCATAGATAGACTTTACAGTGTTGAGGAATGTTCCTTCCATCCCTATACTTTGAAGTGTTTTAATCAGGAACGGATGCTGAATTTTGTCAAATGCTTTTTCTGCATCTATTGACAGGACCTAGTATTCATTTCTTTACATAGAATGGCACCAAGCAAGGGACAGTTATATCAATACAGAAAGGGAGATCATTTCAGATCTGAGGGAGTGCCAAAGATAAGGGTCCTGCTGTTTTATGGAACTGGGGGCCAGGGAAAGAAGGGGTGGAAAGTCTAGGAGGGAAAACCAAATACTAAGTTAGGGTGGATAAATATGTCTTCAAGTTCCCTAATAAGTTGGTTTTGGCAGAGGTACTTGAAAAATGTCTCAGCTAAGGCCATTCACCTTTCATAAAGAGCCTTCTGAATGCAGGTGACTAGGGTAGGAATGCAGAATGTGTAAGAATATGGACAGCCCAGAGTGACATGAATCCTTGACAACTCCTTCTGGAGATTACAGTGCCCTGGCTATCAAGTGTGGAGAAGGCAGCTTTCTGTTATCAGGCATGTGTGTGTGTGTGTGTGTGTGTGTGTGTGTGTGTGTATGTGTGTGTGTGTGTATCTATCATCTGTCATCTATCATCATCATCTATCAAACACACACACACACACACACACACACACACACACACACACACATATATATATATATATAGAAACAAAAATAATAAGTTCTTGAGTACCTGAGTGGCACAGTGGTAAAGTGACTGCCTTTGGCTCAGGTTATGATCCCAGAATCCTGGGGTTGAGCCCCACATCAGGCTTCCTGCTCAGAATGGGAGTCTGCTTCTCCCCCTCCCCCTGTTTACGGTCTCTCTTTCACTCATCTCTTTCAAATAAATAAATAAAATCTTTTTTAAAAAATAAATAAGTTCTGTATAGATATGTTTCATTCTAGTCCATCTCCTCGGAGCCTGTTCTTGCCTTCCTCTGTTTTATATGTGTGTGTGCTTTCTTTTGTATTATGAAGCCTAATCTTGAATAACATCAACACACTTATTCATTTGCTTAATCCAGTCATGCTTCTAAATTTGTTTCAAAATTGCTTAGCACATAGTACTAGAAAAAGTAACATACTAAAAAGATTTTGTTTGTATCCCATTCTTTGGGCTAAGACTGAAGATATATGTCAAATACCACCAGTTTTAAAATGGTCCCAGAGTGCAAATCTTCCTTATGTCTCTATTTAACTCTGACCATAGCATTGGTCCTCAGGTCCCCTCCTCATAGAGGCAACTGGATGAACCCCTTATACTGTTTATTTTTGAAAACGCTGAAGTTGGTAAAACTAGGCAGAGTCTCTGATTTATATCAAAATTCACTAGGAGATATAGAGAGAAGAGCCCTTATGTTAGTGTTAGTGTTATCACCATCTAATTCTAATGGTACTATCTTGGGATTCCTATGGGTTTCCACTTGGCCAGGAGACCATTAGTGGAGAGTCCATAATCTACATCTTGAGATCTACTATTGAGTAACTACACTCAGAAATCGGTTTAGAAAAGCCCTTAACCAGATAATTCAGGAGTGGATAGCCAATTACCATTTTTAGGTCATTCTCTCTGCTTGTCAATATAGTAGTAGCCAATTTTTCATGTCTAGAAATTTGTCAATTAAGATCCAGATTGTGTGATGGACCAATTGATCTGACCTGTGAATAGGTTTAATTGAACTTGATACTAGCAAGTGTGGCATGAATGAACCTAGAAACCAGAGTCTGTTTAATCTCTGATTAATCTCTGATTAACTCCTCACTGTTGAACTTAGGGACTGTCGGGATTGATCACAATGAACTATGCATATGGCTGTAGGTTTGGTCCAAACAAGCTTTTTGCTTGTTTTAAAGATAATTTTTAAAAATAAATTTTAGGTTAAAAGCACAGGTACAGATATTTTCCATATATCCACTGCCCTCATATATGCATAACCTCCCTAATTTTCTCTTTCATTTTCTCTTCCTTCCTCCCCTCCCTCCCTCCCTCCCCCCTTCCTCCCTTCCTCCCTTCCTCTCTTCCTTTTCTTCCTTCTTTTCAGAAGGAGCATGAGCACACACACAAGCATGGAAGGAGGGTCAGGGGGAAGTGGAGAGAGAGAATCCTAAGCAGGCTCCATGCTCAGCTCAGCATGGAGCATGACATGGGGCTCAATCCCACAACCCTGAGATCACGACCTGAGCCAAAATCAAGAGTCAGACGCTTAACTGACTGACTCACCCAGGTGCCCTTAACCACCCAAATTTTCAATATCACTCCACAGAATTGCATAGCTAGTCCACCTACACTGAAAAAGTCATAATCATCCAAAATCCATAGTTTCCATTAGGGTTCACCAAACAAGTTTTTCAGTGCCAGAGTACTCATCATGAGTGGATTATACCGCTTAGAGACCAAATAGTAGTAGCCAGTTGAAGGAGAAAGTCTTGGGTTTTTATACCCTATTTTATTCCTGACCCTCTTCCACCTCCCCCTGGAGCAAAGTAATTACTGTCAGGACACTCAGAATGAATGGGTCTGTCATGATACACTTAACAAAGTAACACTGTCCTTCACTAAATTTAACAATAGTACCTCGCTTATGGTGGAGGTGAACCACCAAGTCTGTAAAGTCTCCTTGGATGCTGGGCAAGGTAATCCAGAGGGCTCTACATTCTTTGTCCTTAAATATGAGTTTTGAAAAGTCAATGTGTCATAGCCTGTTCATTATGTTTTACTTAGAGACCCTCAGCAAGACTTTATGACTAACTACTTTGTTTTCTGGTTTATCTTTCCAGTGTTGCATTTTGTAAAGGTAACTACCTCTTTGTTTTTCTTCTCACGCATCCTTATTTCTTTCCCCAAAGGCAGCATATTAGATATTCTATCTTTCGAGTATTTCTTTTCCACTTAACATTATCTCCTAGAAATCTCTTCAAGTCAGTTTACTGAGATCTTCTTCATTCCTTTTACATTTGCTTGAAAAATAGTTTATACCACAGTATATATCATAGTTAATATTACCATAATTTATGGCATATATCATAGTTTATCTAACCAATTTCCCATGCTTGTATATTTAGGTAGTATTTAGTACTTTGCAATTAAAATATTCTATATAAATAACATTGTCAATATGCATCTTGATCATTTGATCTATTTTTAGGTAGTTTTTCTCTTAAATTGTATGTTTTCATATGTATGTTTTCATATATATTCATACACATGTATATACATTCATACACATTCATATATATTCGTATTTCATACACAATGAATACTATGTATTCACTGTATGTATTCATGTATTCATATGTAAACATATGAATAAAACTTAACCATCTTAATTTTTTAAATTATCAAAATGTAATTGAAATACATTATATTTAAACTGAAAAACATATTGATTCAACAATTCCACTTAGCTGGCTCAGTTGGTAGAGCATAGAACTTTTGAGCATGGAGCCTACCTAAAAACAAAACAAAACAATTCTATAGGGGCACCTGGATGGCTTAGTGAGTTAAGCTTCTGCCTTTGGATCAGGTCATGATCTCAGGGTTCTGGGATCAAGCCCTGCTTTGGGCTCTCTGCTCAGCAGGGAACCTGCTTCCCCCCCTCTCTCTCTACCTGCCTACTTGTGATCTCTCTCTGTTAAATAAATAAATAAAATCTTAAAAAAAAACACCAATTCTATACATTATTCAGTGATCACCACATTAAGTGTAGTCACTCTTTGCCCACCATGCAACATTATTCCAGTAATATTAACCATATTCCTATGCTGTACTTTTTATCTCCATGACTTATTTATTTCATAACTAGAAGTTTGTCTTTCTTAATTTCCTTTTCATCTGTTTCATCCATCCATCTACTCACCCCTTCTCGCAGCCATCAGTTTGTTCTCTATATTTAAGAGTCTGGTTTTTTTCTTTTTCTTTTTGTTTGTTTGTTCCTGTGTTTTGTTAGATTCCACATATACAGGAAATTCTATGGTGTCTGTCTTTTTCTGTCAAACATTATTTTTTCTTTTTAAAAATTTTTTATTTAAATTCCAGTTAGTTCTGGCACCTGGGTGGCTCAGTCGGTTAAAACCTCTGCCTTTGGCTCAGGTCATTATCCAGGGTCCTGGGATCCAGCCCCGCATTGGGCTCTCTGCTCAGTAGGGAGCCTGCTTCCCCTCCACCCTACCTGCCTCTCTGTCTACTTGTCATCTCTCTCTCTTTCTGTCAAATAAATAAAATCTTAAAAAAAATTCCAGTTAACATACAGTGTAATATTAGTTTCAGTTATACAATATAGTGATTCAAAACTTCCATACAATACCCATTGCTCAATACAAGTACACTCTTTAATCCACATCACCTATTTAACCCATTTCCCCCTTCCATCTCCTTTCTCATAACCATCATTTTGTTCTCTATAGTTAAGAGCCCATTTTTTGGTTGGCCTCTTTTTCTTTTTTTGTTTTCCCTCTGCTTGCTTGTTTTGTTTCTTAAATTCCACATATGGACTGACACATATGACACCTTGCGGTATTTTTTTTTCTCTGACTGACTTATTTAACTTAGCATAATACTGTCTAGCTTCATGCATCCCAATGTTTATAACAGCATTATCAACAATAGCCAAATTATGGAAACAGCCCAAGTCTCCATCAACTGATAAATGGATAAAGAAGATGTGCTGTGTGTGTATGTATGTATGTGTATATATATATATGGAATATTACCCAATCACAAAAAGAATGAAATCTTGCCATCCATGAGACTTACTTCATTTAGCATAATATGCTCTAGATTTATCCTTGTTGTTGCAAATGACAAGATCTTATTCTTTTTTCTTGATGAGTAATATTCTAGTGTGTGTGTGTAATAGTAGACACTTCTATATCTTCTCTATTGTAAATGATACTGCATTAATACAGTAAATGATGAAAATACAAATGATGCTTCAGTAAACATATACATATATCTTTTTGTGTTAGTGTTTTCATTTTCTTTGGTTAAGTACCCAGTAGTGCAATTACTGGATAGTATGATACTTCTATTTTTAATTTTTTGAAGAACCTCCAAACTGTCTTCTGCAGTGATTACCTCAATTTACATTCTCACCACAAGGGGTCCCTTTTCTCTACCTCCTTACCAACACTTGTTATTTCTTGTTTTCCTGATACTAACTATTCTGACTAGTGTGAGATGATATATCTCATTGTGGTTTTGATGTGCATTTCCCTGATGATTAGAGATGTTGAACATCTTTTCATGTATCTGTTTGCCACCTAGATGTTTTCTCTGAAGAAATGTCTATTCAAGTCTTTTGCCCATTTAAAAATCCAATGTATTTTTGGGGGGGGGGGTTGAGTTGTATAAGTTCTTTATATATTTTCTGTTTGAACACCCAGAAAAATCTCAAATAAGCAACATAACCTTACACCTAAAGGAACTAGAAAAACAAAGCCCAAAACTAGTAGAAGGGAAAAAAAAGTAAAAATTTTACAGTGGAAATAAATAAAAATAGAGACACTCCCCCAACCTGGATCCTTGAAGAGATAAACAAATTTATCCATGCTCATCAAGAAAAAAAAGAGAGTGGACTCAAGTAAAATTAGAAATGGAGGAGAAATAACAACCAACACCACAGAAATACAAAGAATTATGAGAATATTATGAAATATTATATGTCAAAAAATTGGACAACCCAGAAGAAATGGTTAAGTTCCTAGAAACATACAGTCTCCCAAAACTAAATCAGGAAGAGAGAAAATTTGAACAAACTGATTTCTAGATGTAAAATTGAATTGATAATCAAAAACCTCCCAATAAGCAAAAGTCCAATGTTCACAGATCAATTCTATCAAATATTTCAAGAAGAGCTAATATGTATTCTCAAAATAATCCCCAAAAAAAGAAGAGTAAGAAAAACTTCCATTTATTATGAGGCCAACGTTACCCTGATATCAAGGCCAGACAAAGACACTACAGCAAATATCTCTGATGAACATAGATGTAAAAACCCTCAAAAATATTAGCAAACCGAATTCCATAGTGCATTAAAAGGACGATTCACCATGATAAAATGGGATTTATTTCAACAATACAAGAGTGGCTCAGTATTTTCAAATCAATGTGATATATCATGTTAACAATAGGAAAGATAAAAACCATATGATCATCTCAACAGAAGCAGGAAAAGCATTGATAAAAACTCTCAACAAAGTATGTTTAGAGGAAGCATATCTCAACATGGTAAAGTCCATATATGAAAAATCCACAGCTAACATTATACTCAGTGCTTAAAAACTGAAAACTTTCTTGCTAAAATGTAGAATAAGACAAGGATTTCCACTCTCACCACTTTAATTCAACATAGTACTGGAAGTCCTAAACACAGCAATCAAGCAAAAATAAAAATAAAAACATCAAAATTGATAAGGAAGAAGTAAAACTGGTACTATTTGCAAATGACATGATACTAAATATAATCCCAAAGACTCCACTAAAAAGCTATGAAAATTAAAAATGATTTCGGTAAAGTTGTAGGTTACAAAATTAATATACAGAAGATTGTTTCATTTCTGTAATCTAATAATGAAGCATCAGAAAGAGAAATTAAGGAAATATTCCCATTTACAATTGCACCAAAAAAGAATAAAATACTGAGTAATCAATTAAGCAGGTAAAGGCCTTTGTGTGATATCTACAAGACATCATTGAAAGAAATTGAAGACAGTACAAACCAATGGAAAGATGTACTATGCTTTTGAATTGGAAAAATTAACATTGTTAAAATGTCCTTACTTCCCAAAGCAGTCCACAGATTCAGTGTAATCCCTATCAAAATACCAATATCACTTTTCACAGAACTAGAAAAAATAACCTCAAATTTGTATAGAACCACAAAAGACCTCCAATCTAGAAGAACAAACCTTGGGAGGCATCACAATCTTAGATTTTAAGATATACTACAAAGCCATAGTAATCAAAACAATATAGTACTGGCACAAAAGAGACACATAGATTAAAGGAACAGGATAAAAAGCTTAGAAATAAAAAACCATGCCCGTATGGTCAGTTAAACTTTGGCAAAAGAGGGGCGCCTGGGTGGCTCAGTGGGTTAAAGCCTTCGGCTCAGGTCATGATCTCAGGGTCCTGGGATTGAGCCCCGCATCGGGCATCCTGCTCAGCAGAGAACCTGCTTCTCTCTGTCTCTCTGCTTGCAACTCTGCTTATTTGTACTCGCTCCTAGCTCTCTGTCAAATAAATAAATAAAAGCTTAAAAAAAAAAAACTTTGTCAAAGGAGGCAAGAGTACACGATAGGGAAAGGATAGTCTTTTCAATAAGTGGTCTTGGAAAACTGGACAGCTGCATGCAAAAGAATGAAACAGGACCACTTTCTTTCACCGTACGGAAAAAGAAATTCAAAATGGATTGAAGACTTAAATATGAGACCTGAACCCATAAAATTCCTAGAAGAAAATACAGACAGTAATCTCTTGGACATCAGCTTTACCAACATACTTATGCATATATCTCCTCAGGCAAGAGAAACTAAAGCAAAAATAAACTATTGGGCTTACACAATGACAAAAAACTTTTGTACTTCAAAGGAAATCATCCCAATTTTTTAAATTTTGTACCTTTATTGTAAATGTGTTACACATCAATAAATTATTAAAGGTGAAACAAATTTCTAGAAAAACACTGAGTTCATCACTAGTATACCTACACTAAAAGAAAAAATAAAGTGCTTTTTATAATTAAGAAAAATAATGACATATTCTTTTTTAAAAAAACTTTTCTATTTTACTTATAGCTTTAATCAACTTACTGATTTTTAAATTACAAATTGCATTACATAGATGTACAAGTTTGGACATTAGCAACATTAATAATATTATTAACCTTTTCCATATGTAAAGCATTTTACATGTTAAAGAATATTTTGCCATATTCATTTCCATTTCCATTTCATTTCATTTGAACTTTCTCACAACTCTAACAGGAACAACAGATTAAGGAAGCTGACAAAGAAGTTGTATGGCTTAGCCAGAGTCACAAAGATGTACTTGGTGATCCTAGGATTAGAATTGCTCATTCCTAATCTAAGGCCTTTTGTACTTCACATGGATACCTTTCCAAAAACATTTACAAACCTATTATTTCAAGATAGTGCCAGGTTGTGAGCATGCTAGGAGAGGTACAAGATAGCCCCACTTCATGGTGCAACAGAGAAGCAGTAAACTGAGATTCCTCTGGTATCCTGGGCTGGGGTCCAAAATGAGGTCATTCTTAGTAATAATCACCTTTGTTTCACTGATTCCTGTTCCTGCCTAATAGGGTCTGACCACAGCAAGTGACCAGCAAATCATACCACCATTGGTGGTAGCAAAAATCCCTGAGTAGGTTCCTACATGAGTATCCCAAACAGTTTGACCAGCTATCCATAATTATTCCTGTCTTTTTTAAGATTTTATTTATTTGACAGAGAGAGAAAGAGACAGCAAGAGAGGGAACACAAGCAGGGGGAGTGGAAGAGGGAGAACCAGGCTTCCTACTGAATAGGGAGTCTGACATGGGGCTTGATTCCAGGACCCTGAGATCATGACTTGAGCTGAAGGCAGATGCTTAATGACTGAGCCACCTGTTCTTTTTTTTTTAATTAACATATTATTATTATTGCCCTCAGAGATACAGGTCTATGATCCATCAGTCTTATATAATACCTAGTGCTCATTATATCAGATGCCCTCTTTAATGTTCATCACCCAGTTACCTATCCCTCCACCCCTATCCCCTCAAGCAACTCAGTTTGTTTCCTATGACTAAGAGTCTCTTATGGTTTGTTTCCCTGTCTGATTTTCTCAATTTATTTTTTCCTCTCTTACCCTATGATCCTCTGTTTCATAAATTCCGCATATCAGTGGATCATGTCCTTCGTCTTTCTCTCATTGACTTATTTGGCCTATCATAATACCCTCTAGTTCCATCAACATTGTTGCAAATGGCAAGATCTCATTTTTTTTTTGTGGCTGAATAATATTCCATTATATATATATATATATATATATATATATATATATATATATATATATATCCTCATATCTTCTTTATCTAATCATCTGTCAATGGACATCTGGATATGGGCTCTTTCCATGGTTTGGCTATTGAAAAATTGCCAAAAAACTGCTATAAACATTAGGGTGCAGTTCCCCTTTGGATCACTACCTTTGTATCTTTGGGTAAATACCCAGTGGTGCAATTGTTGGGTTGTAGTACACTAATTTCAACTTTTTTTTTAATCTGATGTGTTTTTATAAATTTTATTTATTTGAGAGAAAGAGAGAGAGAGAGAGAGAGCATGAGAGGGGAGAAGGTCAGAGGGAGAAGCAGAATCCCTGTGGATCTGGAAGCCTGATGTGGGACTCCACCCCAGGACTCTGGGATCATGACCTGAGCTGAAGACAATTGCCTAACCAACTGAGCCACCAAGGTGCCCCTAATTTCAACTTTTTGAGGAACCTCCATACTTTTTTCCAGAGTAGCTATACCAGCTTTGCATTACCACTAACAGTGTAAGAGGGTTCCCCCTTTTTATGCATCTTAGCCAACATCTGTCATTTTGTGACTTGTAAATTTTAGCCATTCAGGTGATATTTCACTGTGGTTTTGATTTGTATTTCCCTGATGTGAAGTGATATGGAACATTTTTTCATGTGTCTGTTGGCTATTTTGATGTCTTCTTTGGAGAGGTATGTACTCATATCTTCTACTCATTTCTTTTTTTTTTTTTAAAGATTTTATTTAGTTATTTGACAGAGAGAGATCACAAGTAGGCAGAGAGGCAGGCAGAGAGAGAAGAGGAAGCCAGCTCCCTGCTGAGCAGAGAGCCGGATGAGGAGCTTGATCTCAGGACCCTGAGATCATGACCTGAGCCAAAGGCAGAGGCCTTAACCCACTGAGACACCCAGGTGCCAGATTTTTTTTAAGATTTTATTTATTTATTTGACCGAGATCACAAGTAGGCAGAGAGGCAGGTAGAGACAGAGAAGGAAGCAGGCTCCCTGCTGAGCAGAGAGCCTGTTTCTGCCAATTTCCTGACTGAATTATTTGTTCTTTGGGTATTGAGTTTTCTAAGTTCTTTATTTTTGGTTACTAGCTGTTATGTCATTATTGAAAGTGAAATCTGTTATGTGATTTATAAGTATCTTCTCCCATTCTGTGGGTGGCCTTTGTTGACTAGTTCCTTGCTGTGCAAAAGCCTTTTATCTTGATGAAATCCCAAGAGTTCATTTTTTATTTTGTTGCCCTTGCCTTTGGATACATGTCTAGCAAGAATTTGCTGTGGCTGAAGTAGACGAGGTTGCTACCCATGTTCTCCTCCAGGATTTTGATGGATTCTTCTTTCACAGTTAGGTCTTTCATCCATTTTAAGTCTATTTCTGTGTGTGGTGTAAGGAAATGGTCCAGTTTCGTTCTTTTGCATGTGGCTGTCCAGTTTTTCCAACACCATTTGTTGAAGAGACTGTCTTTTTTCCATTGAATATTCTTTCCTGCTTTGTCGAAGACTAGTTGGCCATAGAGTTGAGGTTCCATTTCTGGGCTCTCTTTTCTATTCCATTGATCTATGTGTCTTTTTTTGTGCCAGTACCACACTGTCTTAATGATTACAGCTTTGTAATAGAGCTTGAAGTCTGGAATTGTGATGCCGCTGACTTTGGTTTTCTTTTTCAACATTCCTCTGCCTATTCGTGGTCTTTTCTGGTTCCATATAAATTTTAGGATTATTTGTTCCATTTCTTTGAAATAAATTGATGGTATTTTGATAGGGATTGCATTAAATGTGTAGATTGCTTTAGGTAGCATAGACATTTTCACAATATTTGTTCTTCTAGTCTATGAGCATGGGACATTTTTCCATTTCTTTGTGTCTTCCTCAATTTCTTTCATGAGCACTTTATAGTTTTCTGAGTACACACTCTTTGTCTCTTTGGTTAGGTTTATTCCTAGGTATCTTATGTTTTGGGGTGCAATTGTAAATGGAATCGACTCCTTAATTTCTCTTTCTTCTGTTTTGCTGTTGGTGTATAGAAATGCAACTGATTTCTGTGCATTAATTTTATATCGTGACACTTTACTGAATTCCTGTATGAGTTGTAGCTGTCTTGGAGTGGAATCTTTTGGGTTTTCCACATAAAGTATCATATCATCTGCAAAGAGTGAGTTTGACTTTTTCTTTGCCAATTTGGGTGCCTTTTATTTCTTTTTGTTGTCTGATCGCTGAGGCTAGGACTTCTAGTACTACGTTGAATAACAGTGGAGATAGTGGGCATCCCTGCCATGTTCCTGATCTCAGAGGAAAAGATCTCAGTTTTTCCCATTGAGGATGATATTTGCTATGGGTTTTTCATAGATGGCTTTGATGATGTTGAGGAATGTACCCTCTATGCCTACACTGTGAAGAGTTTTGATCAAGAAAGGATGTTGTACTTTGTCAAATGCTTTTTTTTTTTTTAAAGATTTATTTATTTATTTGAGAGAGAGAGAGAAAGACAGAGAGAGTGCACAGGGAGAGGGGAAGAGGGAGAGAGAAACTCAAGCAGACTCTGCTAGAGCACAGAGCCCCACACGGGGCTTGATCTCATAACCCAGAGATCGGACCTGACATGAA
>JAPYYJ010003168.1:0-11886 GCA_028533885.1 Nasua narica | reverse complement strand
GCCCCACATCAGGCTCTGCAATTGGCAGGGAGTCTGCTTGCAGATTGTCTCCCTATCCCTCTTTCTCTCTCAAATAAATAAATCTTAACAAAGAAACTAGTGTATAGATTTGCACTGAGGTCCTATACCTCTTGCTAATATTTAATAAAATCACTTGATTTAAAAACTCACCTAAAAATGCAAGTAGCAACATCTGTTTTTTCCTTGTTCTGTTTATTCTAGATGCAATTTAAAAAAAAACAACCAAAACTTCAATGTAATCTCTACATGTGAAGAAACAGTTACCAGCAGCCCTCCGGCAATGGAAAGGCTGTGATCTCAGAATCCTGTTTTAAATTGATTGTCGCTTGGAAAGCTTTTTCCCATAGAAACAATGTTATAAATAGAGGGAAGTTCCCCGAGGAATGCTCCAATTCTTCCTCAAATGCAGTATACTAAAAAAGTCCTTGATAGAGTAGGGAATTCTGAATCCCAGAAACCTAGACCTCTCAGACCCCAACTTCTCCTGGCTCAAGGTGACCCCAAGTGAGACTAGACCCTAAGATTTTGGGGCTCCTGGGTGAGAAAGAGCTCGCTGAAAAGGAGCCGAATGGGGCACGGTGTGGCTGATGGGAGCCCATCCGCAATTAGGACTGTAGTTTTTGTGACAACCTCCAAGTCAGACCCCGAGGCTGGCCCACATCCCTGCAGTTGGAGTGGGGCTCGCAGTTTTGAATGGAAAGGATGCTTCAACTCTCAGCCACTGTAGGGAGGAGTCAATACAGAGGCAGGACAAGAGTTCTCCAGGTAGACTTTTGCCTAGGGTGAGTCGAAAATACAGTCTTATTTTCTGGAGCAACTCTGAATGCTTGAGACGTACTTGCCCGGGATCTGTCTTCCTGTCACATGATTAACTGTCCTGTGTCGCCTCTGCTGCCGTGTCCCCAGCACCTGGGACAACGCAGAGGCTTCATAATCCTCTGTCGGCTTAAGGACTAAATCAACAGAGTTAGTTTAGCAGAGCAAACTAGGTGTAGAAGGTAAGAGCATGAGTAGGAGCCCCTGGATAAAGCTGAAAATTTCTGAAAGACTTGGTATGTAAAAGAACTCTTGGGGTATGGGCACTTCTGGCTGCAATCTCTCTCTGGATGGATACATTTAACTTCTTTATGGAAACTGTTACACAAGAACGTGTATGTCTGTTTAACTGGAAGGTTTTTTGTTTGTTTTCGTAATCACCATCTGGCTGGGATTTTCAACCAAATTCATGTCAATGGGGCAGTACTATTTTTTTTTCTAAAGTTGTTTTTGAAAGAATTTATAGCACACTTCACTGTTGATGTTCTCCTGACAACACACCATGAAATAAAAACACGTGATGTTCCTTGTTTGGAAGCCATTTCTTACAACGCATTTCCATACAAACATGGCGCCGAAACCTCTTATTATTCCATTAAATGCAGCCATGTTGTTCCGTCTTCCGGTAATGAGTGCTAAGTAGAGAGGTGACTTGCCTACGCAGTAGGAGCCACGTTGAAATGCAACGTCCCAGGCCCTTAGTTCTGACTCTACTCATTCCCAAGCCTTGTGCCCCCCAAGGTCTAAAGAATGACCCTGGGAAAACCGAGAGCTGGTTTAAGAGTGGAAGTGCACAAATTATTCCCCCAACTGCAGGCGGTGCAGTCTGAGTGGGCTCATGGTGACAATGCCTGGAAGACGGTAAGCAATCATTAACTGATATTCTTTTTATTTTATTGTCATTTTTTTTTTTAGTAGGTTTCATGCCCAGCATGGATCCCCATGCAGGATTTGAACTCACCTAAGATGAAGACCAGAGCAGAGATCCAAAGCCAGATGCTCAACCAACTGTGCCACTCAGGAGCCCAGAGGTGGTATTATTAAATCATTAAGTAGTTAATGTTAATAATCCCCTCTGAAGCCAGTTGCTACCTGCTCCAAGATTATAGGGATTTTTGTCTGTTTGCTACAAGATGGCAAGTGTCTCTGGGTATAGTACCTGGCACGTAATTGGGACTTAGTACTTGTTGAGTATTAGTTCATATAGCTCATACACAATTTTCGCACTCCTGGACTATCCTTACCTCATTTTCTTCCTTTGATCCTATGCTAAGTTCAGTTATGCCCAGCTCCTGACCCCTGACTGCCAAACTTTCACGCTCACCCGGATTTCCTTGGATTTATGACGATACTGTCCAGGGAGTGTCAGCCTCTGGGTCTTTCCTGCCCTACCTTTCACCTTTTTAATGCACTCTACCACCAACCTCACTGATGCCTTCCAATATTTATCACCTATGAGGTCGGTAGTATTCCAGGCCCAGAGATACAAGGGTGAGGAAGAAAGGCAGTCTCCCTTTCCTTTGTGGGATTAGGCTAAACTCACCATGGTATCTTTTATTTCATGGAGATCTAGAGGTGAGAAGAGACAGATTGAGTTTCATCCAAGGAATGGGCTGCAGAACCATGAAGGGTTAAAGCCATGGCTAAGCTGAGTAGACGCCCAATCCCAGCCTCTTTGCAACATGCTTGTCAAAGCAAGGGACCCCCTTGGCTTGTCCCCACCACCAGCACATAGACCCACTCTGCTTCCCTTCCAGGGTGTCCTCCCTTGCACATCCCAAGGCCTAGCTGTGACTTGTCTAAGGGAACCTCACGGACCACCCTTTTCCGTGGGAATCCTCTTCTGTGTCCGATCCTACATCTTGAGCTGCTAAAACGACAATCCCAATGTTCTTATTCTTTACTCTCTCTGAGTCAAGCCCTGGGCTCTAAACACTGTAGTTGCCCTAGAATCCAGTCAGAATGGCAAAGTTGTCTTTCTTTAGCCTAGAAGAGGATTGTATTTCTTTTCTTCGGCATGCAGAGCGAAGACATAAAAAGGAGTTAATGCTCCTTCTGCGTTGACTTATGTCTTCAGTCAGCATATGGCAGAAGTATTTCTTAGACGGATGTAATGAGTGAAATGCAAACCGCCTTTCTTCTGAACTGGTGGGCCCGTGACCTTACAGTATGCCTCAGAATCACCCGGCAGGCTCGTGAAAACACAAGCTGGAGCTCGTGCGGGACCTCGCCGGGACCTCTCCCGAGTTCCGGATTCAGTGGTTCTAGGGTGGGACCTGACCAACCGTCTTCCTGGGAAATGCTGACTGTGCGGTCAGGAGACCTGCTTGCCGACAGATTTCTACTGTTTCTGGTTATTCCCTAAGAGAAAGAGCTGAGCCGACTGTCTCTGAATACTTACCTTTTGGGTGTGCTTGTAACCTTAAGCATCGCGGAGTATGCTCCCTTACCTTCCAGGCTGAGGACCTCCGAGTTGCCCTGACTACCAAACATTCACACTTGAGAGCCCAGGTCAAGCTTCATCTCAACCTCCCGCGACCAACCACCTCGCACCAGCTTTTAACCTCCCCAATCACCCGGCGGCTTGTCGGAAGTTAATTCCTCCTCACACCCCGTGATAACACCAAAAGACGTCCCGTGAGCTCTTTTCAAAGGGTCACCTCTACACACACATGCCACTCTGTACTTCCAGACGTCTGGGTGTGTCACACGACGCCAAAGCTGTACCACATCCTAATTCTGCCAGTGCAAAGAAGATCCGTGGCTCTCTGAGTCCCTGGACTTCTCTTAAGTGGGCTCCATGCCCAGCGTGGAGCCCAATGTGGGGCTTGAACTCAACACCCTGAGATGAAGAGCAGAGCTGAGATCAAGAGTCAGACGCCTGGCCAACCGAGCTCCCCAAGCCCCTTGATGCGGTTTTTTAACTTTGAGTTTATTTCAAAAGGAAACCATGTTTCCAACTGTAAATGGAAACTCAGTATCACTTGCCATAAATAAAAGGTAACTATGAAAACCCATGCAACGCAGGCCAAACAATGTCATTAACTGCCGGCCTGATTCTCTTGGCTGCCAAAGTCCAAGGTTTGCTCTCTCTTTGTTAAGAGGAAGTGGGCAGGGAAGAGAAGCAGGTGTTACAGAGTTGTTTAAAAAAAACAAAACAAAACTGCCAAAAGCAAAAGATAAAGACAAAGCAAAGAACAAAAGAAATAAAACTTAAAATAGGCATTAATGCCACAGTGAGACTTTCTCCTCAACATAATCCTGACGAATCTGACTTTTAAACACAATTTTCTCAGGATGTGCTCTGCATTCCCAATCCCATTTTGTTCCTTCCTTGCGCTGGGTCATCCGAGCGCCCTGAGCCTCAGTTTGGGAGCTCACCATGAGAGAATCCTCGGAGATTTAGACAGAACATACAGGAAGCCTGGCACACGGTAGGTACTCAGATCATTATGGTCAATGGTTGCATCTTGGGAGCAGAGAAAAGTCACGTCTTAACCTACCTTAGGTTTCTTCTCTTGACCTCAGAGGTTCCCTCGTGTCCCTGCTTCAGCCGAGCCTGGGCAGGCTGGGATCGGGGCAGGTGACAAGCCACATTCAGCTGTGACAAGTGACGGCAGGAGGGCTGATGATATGGGGAATCTGCTCATCCGCTGGGGGACCTACGTAGGGGGTAAGGAGAGAAGGAAACTTCAAATCTGAATACTTGAAAACTGGAGGGAAATAAGAGCGAGCACAGAATCCATTCCCTCCTCAGGTTACGGGTCAGGACCCTGAGCCTGAGGGTGGTCAGACTGTGCCCATGGCCCATTAGCAGTGGCACACAGCCAGACTCCCCCCGCCCCCCCCCCAGCCACACTGTGCTCTTCCCACCCGGTGCCCTCAGCCTCCTCCCCTACTCCAGGCCCCTCAAAGTTGCAAGGCACTCAAGACCTATAACCCTTAGTTCCCTGCTCTGGGCTCCAGACTCTTAATTCTCAAAACAAGCATTCACTTCCATGCTATCTACTAATTTGCTAGAACAGTTGTAGCCTTTCTTGAAGACCAGAAAAATGTGACCATTTTGCCAAGCCCTGATTTCATCAATTCTTCCCTCGACAAAAAAAAAGAAAAAAAAAATCCATACCAAGGGAAAATATCAAAAGTCCCTTGATTCCCTTGAGACAGCACTTGCTGGGCTGCCTGGAGTGGAAAAGGGACTGCCTTCACAGTCCCCTCCTCCTAGGAGAATGAGGATAAGGGGAACAAAACAGGGGCATGAGCGACAAGTTAATACCCCAGGGCGGAGTGGTGCACGTAAGTTCTGGAAACATCAGGAATGGGAACATCCAGAAACATCTCTCATCTAGAGGGGCCAGGGGCAGGGAGACAGAGGAGAAATTTAGTCCCAGGCCAAACAAGAGCAGCAGGGAGTACTGGGGACAATTAAAGTCTTCAGCATTAATCTCATGCTCATTTGGGGATTCCTTCTCGTAAAAGGATCTGGCTCTTTGGGGTGGTGGGGGTGGAGGGGGCGGGGGTGGAGAGCAGTATTTTCATACAAGAGTAGCAGACGAATGCCCACCAGGAACGGGTTGGGAAGGTAAATGAAGGAGACACTGGCCAGGAAGGGATCGGGCCACTGGCGGGGGCAGCTGTTCCTCTTTAAAAAGGCGTTTCAGGTGCATCCCCTTGGTGGGTACTCAGCCCCACCATAGATGCCAAGTTGCCAGATGTGGCCATCATTAAGATCTTATCTAGTCTTCTGCTTTCTGCAGAGCTGCTCTGGGCGGGTCTCCTTTGTCCTCGGCCTTCCTGTTAGGTTCTGCCAGCAGGGGGCACCCGAGGGCGCCGGGATGGCAGGAGGTGGGCACAAGGGTCTCCAGACCTCCAACTGGTTTGTTGGAACCACCAGCCTCCCGGCAACTGTCCCCTTCACCCCAGCAGCAACAGCTGCCTTCAGATCCCAGCTCTCCGGCCCCCCTCCGGACCCTGCCCAGTTGCACCCACTAAAGTACCAACAGCTACCGGGGCTCGCTTTCTCAGGGGGCCCCTCTCCACAGACCCCCTTCTTGGAGCCTCTAGATTTTGATAACCCCCCATTGGGTCCCTCCTTCCTCCAGCTCCAGGAGTGGGGGCTCCTTCCTGCCGTTACTACCTACACATCCCTTTATCTCCTGTCAGCCTCGCCAACACGGTCTCATCAATCCCTGATATTAAACCTCTCTGTTGCAACACCCAGTGTGGATTTTCTTTCCCTGACTGGATCTGACCGGTCTGCTCGTTCTTCTCATTTTCCAAGAGAAGCCCAGTATCTAGATTACTTTGTGGAATTTATCCCCCACTGCGACCCCCCCCCCAAATTTTTGTGGGGAAAAGCCAGGACATGTGTCCCAAGACCAGCAGGAGCCTTATAGCAGACACAGGGGGAGCCCCTGAGATGGAGCAGGGGCACCCCCGCCCCCCACCAGCTGCTGGCAAGGCCCTCTACGGGCAGCTCGCAGAAGCTACCAGCCCCCAGAGCCCCCGGTTCACTGAAGCCATCTCCCGGGGGTGGGAAAAATCCCCTTCCCAAAGCCTGGCCCCGGCCTCCATGCGGGACCCCTCTGGAGGGCCATCTGGCTCCAGAGCTCCCCGCATGATCTGCTGAGGCCTCTGGGGGGCAGCCCCCTTGTTGGTCAGCTTCTCCCCTGACTGAGGACACCTTCTGCACTCCTTTCGAGGGTACTAGAAGCCTCCTCTGTGCAGCTCTCCATCTCCGAGTCTGTTCCCAGGGACCACATGTAAATAATGCCAAGTCTGCTCTAGTTTGATACAGAGCATGATACTCATCCAGGAAGCAAGCATGTTAGGACAGAGAAACACTTTATTTCACAAAAAAAGAAAAAAAAAATCCAACTGGAACAACAAAGGAGAGAGGAATGAGAGTCAGAGTCAGGATCAAGCAAAGAGAGGGGGTGTAAATGGGAGACTGTTGGAAATATTAAGTGGAGGTGAAGTAAATAGTACCCAGAAGCAGAGAGGTTATTAAGAGCGAAAGTACTTCTGGGGGGCTCAGTCAGTGAAGCGTCTGCCTTCAGCTCAGGTCATGATCCCTGGGTCCTGGGATCGAGTCCCGCATCAGGCTCTCTGCTCAGTAGGGAGCCTGCTTCTCCCTCTCCCTCTGCTCCCCCTGGGCACCTGCTTGCTCGCTTGTGCGCTCTCTCTAATGAATAAAATCTTTTTAAAAAATCACATTTTGAAGCCCCTAATGAAATACTTGATGCAAGCATGAATGGATACTAAGTGAATACTAAAACCACTGGGTATAGAAATTACTTTTTAAAAAAATCTTAAAAAAAAAAAAAATTGAAGCAATGCTTGGGTACTCAGTTGGTGAAGTGTCTGCCTTCGGCCCAGGGCATGATCTCAGGGTTCTGGGATGGAGTCCTGCATTGGGCTCCTTGTTCAGTGGGGAGCCTGCTTCTCCCTCTGCCTGCTGCTCCCCCTGCTTGTGCTCTCTGACAATTAAAAAAAAAAAAAGGCAAGAAGACTTCCCTGGAGTTTCCTCGTGAATCCTGAAGCCGAGAAGACACAGCAGCCCCTTCAGGCCTTTCTGTCTCCCCAAATCTTCCATGGACAGCGCAAGGGAAATATTACTAGCCACTTGATTTGAATACAACTTGAACTTGCTGCACCAGCAGAGGCCACCCCATGGCCTCACACAGGACTGAGGGCTGGTTTTGCTGGCTAGAGGGCTGGACCTCTAGCCAGCAGCATGGAATAGAAGCACCGTGAACTGTACTTTCTCTTGTGGAGCCTGCCTCAAACTTCAAGTGTTGGAGATGCTGACTGAATCTTAGCTCCTGGTGGGGGAGTGAGGGGAAGCCAGACTTCACCCCTTCCTGACACCCTGACAGCCTCGTTAGGCTAGAGAACCCACCGTGCAGCTCCTCACCTGCACAGGACAGAGTCCATACTCGCACTGGCTACTGCACTGGTTGGAGCACAAGAGAAAATGGGCCCTGCAGGAGGTCTGGCCTCGGTCCTGTCTGCAGGACACAATACATGAACCTCCATGGCCTGTCCCAAGACTTTTGGGCACATGTGATTTTTTTTTTCCTCCTTTATTAAAGTATAACATGTCCCTTTTCCTGTACCTCCTTCCACAGCTCGACCACGTTTGTCCAGTCAGCAGGCCAGTCAGCACAAGTCCGAATCACGTCAAAGGCGAGATGCGGGGAGCCAGGGGTCAACCACATTGTAATATTTAACTATATTACTTAAGAGCAACTGGAGGAAACTCATCTTGGTTCTCAACTTCAAAGAAAGGCCAAGGAGATTATGGTAGCATCCCCCGGGGGACATCCTGAGGGTATCCTGCTTTGGAGGGCATGACAAATAAAATAAGCAGAGCCTCACTGTCAGTAGCGGCCTGCCTTGTGAGTAGGCCTGGCAATGACAGGGGAGCAGAAGGGACGGTAAAAGGGCAGACAGCAGTGTGAATGGGAGAGAACCACACTGTCTCTGGGGTCACCAAGTCACAGCTCTGAATGTGAGTCCTGAGTAACACACAGACTCAACAACTATCAAGTTGAGAGTGAACCACTGTAGGAATCGAATTAGCCAGGATCTTACGGTCAAGATGAGTAGCAAAATCGCAGTCTCAGTGAATATATAGGCTCCTGGGAGACACAGGACCCGCGGTTGGGGTGGCCAGCCCTTATGTGGAATATTAAACAGGTCCAGATCCCCCAACTGAGTATTTCAATTGGCAACATCCCACTTGCAGGCAACTGGTTGTTCTTTAAAAAAAAAAAAAAAAATGGAATATCGCAAGTGGTCCTCATAATTCAAGAAATGTCTTCTCGAACTTTTCTTTCATCTATTTAAAAAACAAGCTACTGCCATATATCAGCTCCCGGGTTTGGTACTGTGGCTCCAGGCCAAAGAGACAAAGCAGATGCGGGCCCTGCCTTGATGAAGCTTATGGTCTTAGGGGGGAAAAGACCTTAGAACCCTAGAACCAGTAAATAATTCCAATTATGCTACACTTTATGCTGGAAGGACCTAGTCTTATGCAGGAGCTAAGGAAAGCCTTTCTAAGGAGTAATCAGCCTTCTGAGACTTCAACAAATAAGAAAGGTTTGATGTATTGAGAGATGACAGAAGAGAGTTCCTGAAAGGAAAAGCATTTCCAGGGACCCTAAGAGGAGGCAACAGAGTATGAAGGAAAGGTTGAGGGCAGCCCCAGATGGGAAGCGGGAGGACCACGCAGGGCAGATGGTCAGGGACCAGTTACCGAGCTCCTTCCCCGCCAGATTATTGACTGGTGGCTTCACCCTTCCATTTAAGAGGAAGTGACATGGTTAATAGGACCTTCTGGCTGCAGCGTCAGAACAAATTGGAAAGGAAAAAGGGCTAAGAGGAGCTGTGGAAAAGTTGAGTCAGGTAAGGAGAGGGCAGTGCTTTGATCAAAACCCTAGCAGAAATGAGAAAGGAAATGAGAAAGATACCTTTGAAAGAGACATAGGAGTGAAAAAACAAGATGTGGAGACAAAGTATGTTGGTTGTAAAGGGCCAAGAATGACTCCCAGGGTTCACTGCGTTGGGGGCGGGCGGCGGTGGACAGTTGTGCCCTTTCCTGATTCAACAAGCAAGGAGGGGGAGGAGGTTTGGAGGGGGTGTTGGGTGAGCGTAGGGACTGGGGACTGCTGAGCTTTCTGACTGCACCTGGGGGGGCGGGTAGGCGGAGGAAGGTGGAGGTTTAGAGCTGGGAAAGATCAGAGAGAAGCTTGAGAATCATAGCAACGTACGAGAGCACAAAAACCTGTGGCTCTCCAGCGTTTCTGATGAGGACCTCCAATAAGAAATACATTTTCTATCACACATACACCACAAACGGAAATCACCCTAATTCTTACCTCGGCCACGTGTGATGTGCCGTGATACTCTGTTCTTTTTCCTGGAGCGGGTCACAGCCTTCTGGGTTGGTTTAATGTCATTAGACCTGACAGTGGGTTACTATCCTACAGTTCGAAAACTCATTAGGAGAACGGCCGAAGGAGAAGGTAAGAGAGTCCAAAATAGAGCCCGGCCAGGTTCTTCTGTTCAAGACTCAACTAGAGTAGGATCCAACAGAGAGGCAGGCGGGAGGGGCCAGGGAGAGCCCCCGTTACCCTTCTAAGAGGAATACAGCAGCTTCCAGAATCCCTTCCTCAGCCAAGAGGGGACAAACTTCCACCTCAGGTTGCTTTACCAGAGCAAAAAACACGGCCGGCCTTCTCGCGCTACGCCCGCTTCCCTTTTATCTCATTGGCCAGGATGGTTCACATGACTCGCCCAAGCCAGTCACTGGCGTCAGGGGTACAATGACCATGATGGGCTTGGGCTGGTGAATAGACCCACGCTCATCCCCGGAGGCTGCAGAGGGATTATTCTCCCTGAGCACAGTGGGGGTAAACACCTGACTTTTAGGGCTCTACCAAGGAAGAAGCTGGGTGAAGCAGTTACCCAGACGGCTTGCTTGTTAAAGTGTGGCTCAGGGAGGGCGCCTGGGTGGCTCAGAGGTTAAAAAACTCTGCCTTCAGCTCAGGTCATGATCTCAGGATCCTGGGATCGAGCCCCGCATCAGGCTCTTTGCTCAGCAGGGAGCCTGCTTCCTACTCTCTCTCTCTCTGCCTCCCTCTCTGCCTGCTTGTGATCTCTCTCTCTGTCAAATAAATAAATAAAATCTTAAAAAAAAAAAAAGTGTGGCTCAGGGAGTGACCAGCAACATTGGCAGCACCTGGGAGCTTTTAGAACGTCGGAATTGCGAGCCCCACCCCAGACCCGCTGAATCAGAAATCAGAATCTGCACCGTCTGGAGGGGCTTCTGGGTGGCTCCGTCATTAAGCGTCTGCCTTCGGCTCAGGTCATGATCCCAGGGTCCCGGGATCAAGCCCCGCATCGGGCCACCTGGTCAAGCGGTGAGCTTCTCCCTCTGCCTGCCACTCCCCCTGCTTGTGTTCCCTCTCTCGCTGTATCTTTCTCTGTCAAATAAATAAAATTAAAAAAAAAAAAAAGAATCCACACGGTCTCGAGATTCTCAGGTGACTCGCATGGACCGGCAATTTGAGAAGCATGTGCTAAGACAGCAGTAGGACTCACAGTGTCTACCATATTGTCTCCCTCTTGTCCCGCTCCCCGTCCATTCCTTCTCCCACTTGTTCTTTGGTCACAAATCCCAGACTGCCACACACACTTTGCAAGGTTCTGCTTAATTGACCCAACAGAGCCTCTCTTTATTTTCTGCATAAGGAAGCAGAGCAGAGTTTTAGGGTAAACACAGCGAGCTCCCAGCTGTGACCAACTCAAGCTGTTAATATCATTCCTTCCGGTGACCCTGTTCTGTTCCCAGGAGGTGTAAAATCCTAGCCCAGGGCTGACTATGTCCCTCGGCAGCTGGAAAGTTCTGGATTCTTTAATAGCCCTAGACAGGATTGGGCGTTTTGTTTGCTTTTTAAATTTTGTTTGTTTCCTAGTTTAGCTCCTTTTACTGAGTCTATAGGATTGTAGACTAGAGATGAGATCTCCTACCTACAGGCAGTATGTGTAACCCTCTCCCTGAGGCCCCAGCAGATCTGAAGGGTTGGGGAAAGTTCTCATTTAGCGACTTCTGTCCAGAATTGGAGGCTCTGAGATCCTGAGACACATGAAAAAAAATTGTAAAGACAAATTTGGTTAGAGTTGGAAGATCAAGCCTAAAATCAAACGTTAAAAGAATTAATGTACCGGGAGCCTGGGTGGTTCAGTTGGTTAAGCAACTGCCTTCGGCTCAGGTCATGATCCCAAAGCCGTGGGATTGAGTCCCACATCCGGCTCCCAGCTCCACGGGGAGTCTGTTTCTCTCTCTGACCTTCTCCCATCTCATGCTCTCTCTCACTGTCTCTATCTCAAATAAAGAAAAAAAATCTTAAAAAAAAAAAAAAAGAATTAATGTACCATAGGCTGAAGAAAGGAAGACAGAGAAAGGACTAAACATGTAGGATTGGATGACACTTTACTGAGACTTCAGTCAAGCAGCTCTCTTCAAGAATTTTCACTCTTGGG
>JAPYYJ010003167.1:0-11887 GCA_028533885.1 Nasua narica | reverse complement strand
AAACCAGATCTGCAAGAAATATTAAAGGGGATCCATTGAGTGGAGAGAGATGCCAAAAGTTACAAACAAGAAAGGATAAGAGACAATCTACAGAAAATGTAACTTTACAGGTAATACAATGGCACTAACTTCATATGTATCTTGCTTTTTTTTTTCTCATTTATTGAGCACTTTATTTTTTCCCCAAATATGTTGATTTTATTTTTTCAGTGTAACAAGAATGATTGATCATGCAACACACCCAGTGCCCCATGCAATACATGCCCTTCTCAATACCCAACAACAGGCTCGGCCAACAGCCCACCCCCTCACCTCCAAAACCCTCAGTTTGTTGCTCAGAGTCCACAGTCTCTCCTGGTTCATCGCCCCCTCCGATTTCCCCCTATTCACCCTCCCTTCCTTCTCACAATACCATCCGTCATTTTCTTTTTACCACACACGTAAGTGAAACCATAAGATGATTGACTCTCTCCACTTGACTGACTTCACACCACGTAATCTCTTCTAGTCCCGTCAATGTTGATACAAAAGTTGGATATTCATCCTTTCTGATGGAGGCATAATATTCCATTGTATAGATGTACCACATCTTCCTTATCCACTCATCTGTTGAGGAGCATTTTGGTTCTTTCCACAGTTTGGCTATTGTGGCCAAGGCTGCTATGAACACTGGGGTACATGTGGCCCTTCTTTGTACTGCATCTGCTTCTTTGGGGTAAATAATGAGTAGTATAATTGCAGGGCCATAGGGTAGCTCTATTTTTAATTTCTTAGGAATCTCCACACTGTTTTCAAAAGTGGCTGGACCAACTTGCATTCCCAGCAGCAGTATAAGAGGGTTCTCCATTCTACACATCCTCTTTAAAACTTGTTATTCACTGTTTTGTTGATTTTGTCCATTCTAACTGGTGTAAGTGGTATCTCAGTGTGGTTTTGATTTAAATCTCCCTGATGGGTAAAGATGATGAATATTTTTTTCATGTATCTGTTAGTAATTTGTATGTCTTCATTGGAGAAGTATCTCTTCATGTCTTCTGCCCATTTTTTGATGTGATTATCTGTTTTGTGAGGGTTGAGTTTGAAGAGTTCTTTATAGATCTTAGATATCAGACCTTTGTCTGTAGTGTCATTTGCGAATATCTTCTCCCATTCTGTGGGTTGCCTGCTTGTTTTGTTGACTGCTTCCTCTGCTGTGCAGAAGCTTTTTATCTTGATGAAATCTGAAAAGATTATTTTTGCTTTAGTTTTCTTTGTCTTTGGCGACATGTCCTGAAAGAAGTTGCTGTGGCTAATGTCATAGTGGTTACTGCCTATGTTCTTCTCTAGGGTTTTGATAGACTCCTGCCTCTCATTGAGGTCTTTTATCCATTTCGAGTTTATCTTTGTGTATGATGTAAGACAATGGTCAAGTTTCATTCTTCTACATAAAGCTGTCCAGTTTTCCCAGCACAATTTGTTGAAAAGACTCTTTTTTCCACCGGATATTTTTGCTTGTTTTGTCAAAGATGATTTGACCATAGAGTTGCGGGTCCATCTCTGGGCTCTCTATTCTGTTCCACTGGTCTATGTGTCTGTTTTTGTGCCAGTACCATGCTGTCTTGGTGATCACAGCTTTGTAGTAAAGTTTGAAATCAGGCAATGTGATGCTCCCACCTTTTTTCTTTTTTCAACATTTCCTTTGCAATTCCGTTTTTTTCTGGTTCCATACAAATTTTCGGATTGTTTGTTCCAGCTCTTTGAAAAAAAAAAAAAACTGGTGGAATTTTGATCGGGATGGCATTGAAAGTACAGATTGCTCTGGGCATTATACACATTTTAACAATGTTTATTCTTCTGATCCATGAGCATGGGATCCTTTTCCAATTTTTTGTGTCTTCTCCAATTTCTTTCATGAGGGTTCTGTTGTCCTTGAGAACAGATGCTTTGCCTCTCTGCTTAGGTTTATTCCCAGGTATCTTATGGTTCTCGGTGCTACAGTAAATGGAATTGATTCTTTAATTTCCCTTTCCATATTTTCATTGTTAGTGTATAGGAAAGCAATTGATTTTTGTGCATTGATTTTGTATCCTGACCCATTACTGAATTGCTGTATGCGTTCTAGTAGTTTGGGGGTGGAATCTTTTGCATTTTCCATATAAAGTATCTTGGCATCTGTGAAGAGAGTTTGACTTCTTCAATGCCAATTTGAATACCTTTTATTTCTTTCTGTTGTCTAATTGCCGTCGCTAGGACTTTTAACTTCATATCTTTCAATAATTATTCTGCTTGACTTATTTCACTCTTCATAATCTCTTCTAGTCCCGTCCATGTTGATACAAGTGTTGGATATTCATCCTTTCTGATGGAGGCATACTATTCCATTGTATAGATGTACCACATCTTCCTTATCCATTCAATTGTTGAAGCGCATTTTGGTTCTTTCCACAATTTGGTGATTGTGGCCTTTGTTGCCACATTGGGGTTCATGTGGCCCTTCTTTGTACTGCATCTGCTTCTTTGGGGTAAATACCAAATAATGCAATTTCAGGGTCATCGGGTACCTCTATTTTTAATTTGTTGAGGAATCTCCATACTGTTTCCCAAGTGGCTGCAATAACTTGCATTCTCACCAATAGTGGAGAAGTTTCCCCTTTCTACACATCCTCTCCAGCATTTGTTGTTTCCTGTCTTGTTGATTATGGCCATTCTAACTGGTATAAGGTGTTGTCTCAGCGTGGTTTTGATTTGAATCTCTCTGATGGCTAGAAGAGATTATGTGGAGTAAAATAAATCAAGCAGAGTGAGTCAATTATCTTATGGTCTCACTTATGTGTGGAGTATAAAAAAAAAATCATGGAGGACATTGTGAGAAGGAAGGGAAGGGTGAATGGGGGGAAATCGGAGGGTGCGAGTATCCAGGAGAGACTGTAGACTCTGAGCAACAAACTTATGGGTTTGGAGAGGAGGGGGGTGGGGGTTTGGGCAAGGCTGGTGGTGGGTATTGAGAAGGGCATATATTTCATGGAGCACCGGGTGTGGTGCATGAACAATCAATCTTGTAACACTGAAAAAATAGAATAAACATATTTGGGAAAAAATAAAAAAATTAAAGTAGATAAATTATATATATATATGTTATATATATTTTGATATATGTATATATATATATATATATGGAATATATATGGATATATGTATATATATATGGAAATATATAAGTATCTAAAAGGAATTATTCTGAGTAATAATGTAAGTTCAATTATACATGGAGTATGATTTCTCTTCTGAAAGGGTTTAAATAAATATATATAAATATAAAAAATAATTATTGTGAGTGAAATAGATGAAATTCTCCAATCAAAGACATAGTGTATCAGAATGTATAAAAAACAAGACTCTTAGTATGCTGTCTATAAGAGACTCATTTTACAACCAAAGACAATTCCACATTTGAAAGCAGAATTGGGGAACCATTTATCATGGTAGTGGATATAAAAAAAAAAAGCTGCAGTAGCCATCTTTATATCATACATTCTAGACCGTAAACCAAAGACTGCAATAAGAGATAAAGAGGGACAGTATATCATAATAAAGCATTTTTTTCAAAGGAAGATCTAACAATTGTAAATATTGGTGCCCCTACTTTTGGAATATCCAAATATATAAATCAATTAATAACAAAATTAAAGAAACACTTTTATAATAATACAGAAATAGTAGGGGACTTTAACACTCCATTTACAGTAAAGGACAGATCATCTAAGCATATCACCAAGGAAATAAGGACTTTGAATGACACACTGGACCAGATGGACTGAACAGATATGTTCAGAACATTTCATCCTAAAGCTATAGGGTGCACATTCTTCTCGAGTGTGCACCGAACATTCTCCAGAATAAATCATGTAATGGGTAACAAATCAGGTCTCAAGTGTACAAAAGGACTGAGATCTTACCATGCATATTTTCAGATGACAGTACTTAAAAACTTGAAGTAAACCACAATGAAACATTTAGAAGGACCACAAATATATGGAGGTTAATAAACATCCTACTTAAGAATAAATAGGCCAAGGAGGAAATTAAATAAGAATATTAAAAGTACTTGGTATCAAATGAAGAGGAAAAACAACAGTCCAAAATCTATGGGCTGCAGCAAAAGTGGTCTTAGGAGGAAAGTAAAAACAGTTCAGGTCTTCCTCAAAAAAAAAAGAAGAAGAAGAAGAAGAAGAAGAAGAAGAAGAAGAAGAAGAAGAAGAAGAAGAAGAAGAAGAAGGAGGAGGAGGAGGAGGAGGAGGAGGAGGAGGAGAAGAAGAAGAAGATGATCCTGGAATACACAATGTAACCTAAAGGAGCTGGAAAAAGAAAAGCAAGGAAAGCCAAAATCCAGAAGAAGAGAAATAATAAAGATTAGTGCAGTAATCAATGATATAGATATTAAAAAAAAAGAACAGAAACAGTAGGAAAGGCCAATGAAACCAAGAGTTGGTACTTTGACAGAATTAATATGATTGAGAAATCCCTTTGATAGAATTAATATGATTGAGAAATCCCTAATGAGAGTTAGCAAAAAGAAAAAAAAAAAGTATGAGCTCAAAATCATGAATGAAAGAGGAATGATTACAACCCATTTAATGCAATCCCTTTCAAGATACCATCAGTAGTTTTCACAGAGCTGGAAGAAACAATTTTAAAATTTGTAGAAAACCCAAAGACCCTAAATACTCAGGGGAATGTTGAAAAGGAAACCAAACTACAGTCATCACAATTCCGGACTTTAAGGTGTATTACAGTGCTGTAATCATCAAGACAGTATGGTACTGGCACAAAAACAGACACATAGATCCATGGAACAGAATAGAGAACTGAGCAATGGACCCTCAACTATATGGTCAACTAATATTCAAGAAAGCAGGAAACAATTGCCAATGGAAAAAAGACAGTTTCTTCAATAACTGGTGTTGGGAAAATTAGACAGCCACATGCAGAAGAATGAAACTGAACCATTCCCATACACCATACACAAAGATAAACTCAAAATGGATTAAAGACCTAAATGTGAGGCAGGAATCCATCAAAATATTAAAGAACACAGGTAACAACCACTTTGGGCTCACCCACAACAACTACTTGCTAGACATGTCTCCAAAGGTGAAACAAAAACAAAAATGAACTATTGGGACTACATCAGGATAAAAACCTTTTGCACAATCAGGGAAACAGTGAACATAATTAAAAGGCAAGCCACAGAATGGGAAAGGATATTTGCAAATGATTTGTCAGATAAAGGGTTAGTGTCCAAAATCTATAAAGAACTTATCAAACTCAACACTCAAAAAACCAAATAATCCAGTTAAGAAATGGGCAGAAGACATGAACAGATTTTTTCCCCAAATATGTTTTTTATTTTTTCAGTGTTACAAAATTGATTGTTCATGCACCACACCCAGTGCTCCATGCAGCACGTTCCCTTCTCAATATCCACCACCGGGCTCACCCAACCCCCCCCCCCACCTCCAAACCACTCAGTTTGTTGCTCAGAGTCCACAGTCTCTCCTGGTCTATGGCAATACCACCCTGAATGTGCCCGATCTTGTCTGAACAGATTTTTTAAAAGATTTTATTTATTTATTTGACAGAGAGAGAGAGAGACTACAAGTAGGCAGAAAGGCAGGCAGAGAGCAAGGGGGAAGCAGGCTCCTCGCTAAGCAGAAAGCCAGATATGGGGCTCGATCCCAGTACCTTGAGATCATGACCTGAGCTGAAGGCAGAGGCTTAAACCCACTGAGCTGCCCAGGCACCCCTGAAACAGATCTTTTTTTTTTTTTTTTTCTTCAGTAAAATGATATTAATGGATAATAGATGCATGAAAAAATGTTCCATATCAATTATCATGAGGGAATTCCAATTCAAAACCACAGTGAGATACCACTTCAAACCCATCAGAGCGGCTAAAATTAACAAGTCAGGAAACAACAAATGTTGGTGTTCATGTGGAGAAAGGGGAGCCCTCTTATCCTATTGTTTGAAATGCAAACTGGTGTAGCCACTCTGGAATACAGTATAAAGGTTTCTCAAAAAGTTAAAAATAGAACTATCTTACAACCCATCAATTACACTACTAGATATTTATCCAAAGTATACAAATCTAATTATTTGACTGGGCACCTGCACCCCAATTTTTATAGCAGCTATATCCACAGTTGTCAAAATATGTGAAGAGCTTGGGTATTGAGAGATTATAGATAAAGAACAGGTGGTATATATGACAGGTGTAATGTGAAAATGATGAATCACTAAATGCTACCCCTGAAAGTAATAATACATAATGTGTTAAATAACTTGAATTTAAAAAGATAAGAAGAAAATGAGTGAAACAGGAGGAATCAGTATATTCCATGTGAAGATGTGATGTTGGGAGGAGAGAAGTGATCCTGAACTAGATCTATGAGTCACTGATTTTTGACAAAGATGAATAATACCCTTAGTGAGGATAGTCTTTTCAACAAAATGTGCCACAGCCATTGGACACCCATTGGCATAGAAACCAAACAAAACCAAATGAAAATACCTACACTTCAACTTCACCGCTTATACAAATTATACACACTTTCTGACATTTTGATTCAAAGGAAAACATAAAAGTATAAAACTTTTACAAAGAAGCATAGAAGAAGATCTTCAGGACCTAGGGATTGGTGAGTTATTAACCATAAAGCAAAAAACACACTGCATAAAACACTTGATAAACAGGACTTTACTGAAATGGAAGCTTTTACTCTAAGAACTTTTGCTCTATTAGGAACAGGAAAAGACAAGCTATAGACTGAGATTTCCTATTTGCCAACCACATATCTGACAAAGAACTTCTACCTAGAATAAGGAAAGAACTCTCAACACTCAACAGGGAAAAAACAAACTATCCAATAAGAATATGGATAAAAATACATGAACAGACATTACATGAAAGAGAATGTGTAGATGGCAAATGTGCACAAGAGATAAATGTTCAACATCACTAGCCATGAGGGAAATGGTAATAAAAACATCGGAGTTATCACTATTACGCACATTTTAGGAAAGCTAGATAATACAAAACACAGTGAAAACATCAAATGTTGGAAAGAAGCAGCTCTCTTACATTGCTGGTGGGAATGTAAAAGGAACAGCCACTCTGGTAAGACAGTTTGATGGGTTCTACAAAAGCAAAATGTAAATCCTACAACCTAGCAAGCAGTATCCTGGAACTTTATCCCAGAAAATGAAAAATTAAGATATCAGAAGTACCTGTGCATTGACATACTGCTTATCTTTTCCTTCAACCAAAATGGTGCTGGCCTCAGAAATCAGTCTGTCCCTGGGTCCGAGAAATCAGTATTTCTGAAAGTGTTAATGGTGCCAGGCAGGTTGTTCCCAGCGTCATGTCTGCATGCCTCACTGACACTTTCTCAGACTCCTGCCCAGCATCAGGAGAATGTGGTGACTCATAAGGGGTAGTAGTGACTGCAATTCAGGCTGCACATCACACTCACCTGGGAGTTGTTTCTCATAAACTACTCATTCAGAAATGATAATTTTATTTTTCTCTTGCTCTGAATCTTTTATTCCTTCCCTAAGATTCATTGTTTTTTTCCAACACCCAGTGCTCCATGCAATATGTGCCCTCCTTAATACCTTCCACCAGGCTCACCTATCCCCCAACCATCCTCCCCTCTAAAACCCTCAGTTTGTTTCTCAAAGTTCACAGTGTCTCATGAGTCATCCCTCCTCTGATTTCCCTCAATTCACTTTTCCTTTCCTTCTCCTAGTGTCCTCCATGTTATTCCTTATGATCCACAAGTGAGTGAAAATATATGCTAATTGACTCTCTTCACTTGACTTATTTCACTCAGCATGATCTCTTCCAGTCCCATCCATGTTGATGCAAAAGTTGGGTATTCATCCTTTATGATGGCTAATATTCTATTGTATATATGGACCACATCTTCTTTACAGACATGATCATTTTAAATTGTCTAACATAATATCCAACTTCATATCACACCCCCACTCCTGGAGATGACCACAAGTTTCCCAACTCCCCTTCTATGACATCATAGGTAGGTGCACAGGTGTCCCCCTTGAGCACTGCATGGGAGGCAGAAACTTCCAGGAAGATCCTCATTTGAATGAAGAACCTCTCCATGTAATGGAGCTGAACCTTCCTCAAAACACACTGCTTGGTCCTTTGTTTTAAGATCTCCACCTTTTCCTCCATGCTGGAGCACCTCTCATTCAACTGGAAGATCTCAGACAATGACTCCACAGTGCTCAGGGCCTGGGTCTTGTCTACAATTTCTTCCCATCCCACCTCCTCATTCCCTGCCCTGAGTTTTAATAAAAAAGTCTTCAAACCACTGGTCTATTTCATCTTCAGGGCATGGTGTCATTTTCTTCTGAGGAAGAGAACTCCCCAATAGATGAATAATGCACAAGTAGCAGGCCACAAAGACCTCAGACTGATGTCAGTCACAACAATAAAGGACTGGAAGGGTCATTTCTCTGCAGGATTGGAGGACAACCAGTCAGAGGGTTTTTAGTCAGGCTGGTCTCTTTGGTATTTTGACAAGTGTTGTATTGGGATGATGACTCATGGCTTGAAGACTTCCAGGTGGCCATGGGCCCAGTGGAAATATGGGTGTAGTGCTGAGCAGGCAAGGGAAAGCCCTGTGCTTTTGGGGAAGGAAGGATCCACATCTAAGGCTATGTGGTGAGCTCCCTGTAGAGGTGCCTGCTTGCATAAGAGCAGAGCTGTGTTCTTGATCTCCAGGTCCAAGAGCACATGGTGAGCCCTCTGTCAAGGTGCCTCCTTGGCCTGGCACAAGACTGAGTTGTTGGTCCGCAGGACTAAGGGCACATAGTGAGCCTGCTGTCAAAGTGCCTGCTTGGCATCGTGCAGAGCTGAGATGTTGGTCTCAGGGTCCAAGGACACATATTAAGTCCACTATCGAGGTTCCTGCTTGGTCCATCAGAGAGGTGAATTGTTGTTCTCAAGGTCCAAGTACACATGGTGAGCCTACTGTCCAGGTAAGTCCTTTCACAATACTGAGCTGGGATGCAGTAATCATGGTATCTTGGCATATGGCAAGCCCAGTGTTGTCTGGTCACACTTGTGTTATGATGCACTGCACTGGTCAGTTTGTAGTATGTGGGTCCTTGTTCTTCCCAAGGTCTATGTGACTAATCTGCACATTGTCATATGGGTTCAGAAGGCTCCCAGATTGAGGGCTCTGTTTTGGTAACTGAATTTCTCTGTGTTCTGCTGTGTTCAAGTATCTGTGGTGTGTCACCTCCTTGTCAACCTGGTGTCTGGGGAATTATTTTGTCCACTGCTGAGCCGTCTCAGACAGTTTGTGGACTGAAGGCCTAAGTTCCAAGGACTCCAACTACATTCAGTGATGTGGTGATTCCTTCTCCCAGTACTGACTTATTTCCTAAAATTACCTCTCTGCCAGGTGTCTGGAGAAATTGTACACATTGCACACATCTGGATTGGCTGGATAGTCAGGGCATTCATTTGCCTTTTGCTGAGTAGAGTTGGAGGGCTCCAGAGTAATAGTGTGCCCATTAGTCCCTCAAGACATGGACTCACCTTTCCTGTGCTGAACCCAGTTGTGGCGCCCACAGGTGTGGGAATTGTTGGTCCCCAGGACTAAAAGCACATAGTGAGCCTGCTGTCAAAGTGCCTCCTTGGCACTTTGGTGGAGTGCCAAGTGTGGTGGCACCACTCCAGTTGGTGGAGAATCCACAGTACTCTGATTCCCAGTGCCCCACTCCCACATGACAAGTGGGAATGAGCTCACTGGGCCGCTGGGCCATCCACACAGTGGGAAATTGGTCCAGGAGTCACTGGGTGCGGGTTTGAGAACTCTCAGGACCACATAATGGCATAAAGGTAGTTTCAAAGATGAAGGTGGAGTGCAGAGTGTTGGTGAGAGGCCCAGGGCAGAAGTGGGCAGGGGGCTCACCATGGGCAGGGGCAGAGAACAGGGCAGAGACCTAGAGAAATAGGAGGAAGAGTTGTGGTTGAAGGATCATCTCTCTCCTCTGTGCAGCCTGGGCTGTTGCCAAGCTTATATAACAACCCTGGGCACCACGGTGCCTTCTTGTGATGTCACTACCACACCCTGGCCCATCACCAGGGCATTGCTAGGTTGGCCTCGATTTCATGGCCAATCACCATGCAGTTTGGCTGACCAAGGGCTGATGACTTTCTCAATGACCCTCATAAAATCATTGCCTAGAAACCATGTTTTAAAGGAAAACAAGTTAATGTCCCTTTAAGATGAAAAAAAATAACATTTAGAATGTATTTACAGGGAAGATCATGGTAAGACTGAACGACTCAACCAGTACAAAGCTGTATGTGTCACTCAGAGTCACCATTCACTAAATAAACTGACACTGATATTAATGAAGACATGGGCCATTAGACCCCGTGAAAGGTCACACTTTTGGCGTAAGTGGGACAACATGGCACTAGAGCAAATGCTACTCTCAACTCATCTATCAGATCTTAAATATAATTGTAGAAAATGGTAGATATTGTATACATCTTCTCACAAGAAACCTAAACCTGGAAAGGGTGAAACTGTGTCACAAGTCATTACTTGTTACCAAAACAACATTCAGCTCTCATAGAAGGGGCACAACAAAATCCAACCTGTCACCAGGTTCACAGTCTTTGTGTCCAACAATGAATCAGAAAGTTCTTGGCAGAGGAGTTAAGTTTGTCTCCTCCCTCAAATACAACTACATACCTATCAAATCATTCTGAAGACTTGTGAAACCGATTAGAGATGTGAGAATATAAATGTTGCAAGTCTACAAGTAGAAAATGGATGACCGTTTGGAAAGGAGGAGGTGTGGAGACTTGAGTTGTGCGTGGTATAGCTGAGGATACAGTGGGAGGGAGGGAGTCTGCTTGAGGAAGCTACCTTAAAATATTTTAAGCAGTAGTGTGCAAAAATCTGAACTTTTAGAAGTTTGGATAAAGAAGATTTGTTATATATACACAATGAAAGACAAATACCATATGATTTCACTCATATGTGGAATTTAAGAAACAAAACTGGTGAACATACGAGAAGGGAAGGAAAAATAAGAGGAAAACAGAGGGAGAAAAACCATAAAAGACTCTTAAGTAGAAACAGACTGAGGGATGCTGGAGGGGAGGTGGCTGTGGACATGGGGGTAACTGGGTGATGGGAATCAGGGAGGGCACTTGATGGAACGAGCACTGGGTGTTCTATGCAACTGATGCATCACTAAATTTTACTCCTGAAACTACAATGAAAAAAGGAATGCATTCAGAAACCTATATTTGTACCCACTGGCACTCAGGGAGCTCCCATTAATTACTTGTTGAAGGAGTGAGCTGCTAGATGGAACTGTCTCTTCACTGAGCAAATACACAGGGTTAGGAGCTCAGGGGAGTGAAGAGTAAGAACAGAGAGGTGCTCTTTGAAATCAGGAGGTAGATGGGCTTCCCTGTGAGGACCATGAAGAGAAGATCATGGGGCCTAGGACTGAACACCAACCAAAGGGATATACAGGAAAAAGCCATCAAAGGAAGCTGAAACAGATATCAGCACTGAAGTCAACTGAAGTAAAATTATTACAGAAGCCAAGATCAGAGTGTTAACTGATACCATAGTTACTTACTGCCCCTACACAGGCTGAGTGCTTGAGCACTCTATTGGATTAAGTACCCTGATCTTTCTGTGTTCATGGGATCCAGACACCACAATAACCCACCAAGAATTCTGCCCTATTTATCAACTGTGCCCCATTCATAAATGGACATCTCTCATTGCAGCATATTTCTAAGAGTTCTGACTTTGTGCTCTGGTTGTATATCACTTTCTGG
>JAPYYJ010003166.1:0-11889 GCA_028533885.1 Nasua narica | reverse complement strand
ATTACAAATTTGTATTTAAAGTTTTGAGAAGTCCTACAGTAAAGATACCTGTTCGTATTTCTGACCTCTTCAAGCCCGCTAGACTATGGAACTAATTGTCATGGAGCTCTGTTAAGATTTCCCCAGAACCAGTGTTTTTGGAGCACGTGTTTGAAAACAACACAGAACGTTCAACCCTGCAAGCTTCCATTGTCTGCCATGAAAGTCAAGTGATTGAGCTGGATACCCCTTAAGAGTTCTTGCAGCCTACAATGTGTAGTACTAGTATTCTGTCCAGACAACCAAGTCTGTACTGACTAGTCGTTAGGACTCAGCCTCTAGAAACCTGTCCATGTCAGTTTGTTCTCCCTCAAAGTAAACCAGCAAGGAGAGACCAGAGATGGTAATAAAGACAAATATTGGTTATGTCCTCAAGACCAGTATATACCTTCAGTGATTTCAAAACAATATTTCTTAAATTTCTCTGCATAAGTTAAGTGCCTAACATCCCTCTAACCACAGAAAAAGTATTTTGTTATGTAAATCAACATAGTCATATCTGGGATTAAAGAATGTTAAATTGGAAATTTTAAGTGAGACATTAAGATACAATAGCCATTAATAATGACAATAGTAATATGATGAAAATAGCAATAAGAAACCTTTGCTGTATCTTAGACTCTATTCAAAGATGTAGATTCCTGCCTCACATTGAGGTCTTTTATCCATTTTGAGTTTATCTTCCTGTATGGTGTAAGAGAATGGTCCCGTTTTATTCTTCTACATATAGCTGTCCAATTTTCCCAGCATTTATTGAAGAGACTGTCTTTTTTCCACTGGATATTTTTGCCTGTTTTGTCAAAGATTATTTGACCACAAAGTTGCAGGTCCATATCTGGGCTCTCTATTCTGTTCCACTGGTCTATGTGTCTGTTTTTGTGCCAGTACCATGCTGTCTTAGTGATCACACCTTTGTAGTAAAGCTTGAAATCAGGCAGTCTGATGCCCTGAGCTTTGTTTTTCTTTTTCAACATTTCCTTAGCAATTCGGGGTCTTTTCTGGTTCCATACAAATTTTAGGATTGTTTGTTCCAGCCCTTTGAAAAAGCTGGTGGAACTTTGATCGGGATGGCATTGAAAGTATAGATTGCTCTGGGCAGGATGGACATTTTAACAATGTTTATTCTTCTGATCCATGAGCATGGAATGCTTTTCCACCTTTTTGTGTCTTCTTCAATTTCTTTCATGAGTGTTCTGTAGTTCCTCGAGTACAGATCCTTTACCTCTTTGGTTAGGTTGATTCCCAGGTATCTTATGGTTCTTGGTGCTACAGTAAATGGAATCGATTCTCTAATTTCCCGTTCCATATTTTCATTGTTAGTGTATAGGAATGCAACTGATTTCTGTGCACTGGTTTTGTATCCTGCCACATTACTGAATTGCTGTATGAGTTCTAGTAGTTTGGGGTGAAGTTTTTGGGTTTTCCATATAAAGTATCATGTCATCAGCAAAGAGAGACTTTGACTTCTTCATTGCCAATTTTAATATCTTTTATTTCTTTTTGTTGTCTGATTGCTGTTGCTAGGACTTCTAGTACTATGTTGAACAAGAGTGGTGAGAGTGGGCATCCTTGTCATGTTCCTGATCTCAAAGGGAAGGCTGTCAGCTTTTCCCCATTGAGAATGATATTCTCAGTGGGCTTTTCATAGATTTTATGAAGTTGAGGAATGTTCCTTCTATCCCTATACTTTGAATTTGTTGGAGAGGATGTGGAGAAAGGGGAACCCTCTTACAGTGTTGGTGGGAATGCAAGTTGGTGCAGACGCTTTGGAAAACAGTGTGGAGACTCCTCAAGAAATTAAAAATAGAGCTACCCTATGACCCTGCAATTGCACTACTGGGTATTTACCCCAAAGAAGTAGATGCAGTACAAAGAAGGGCCACATGTACCCTGATGTTCATAGCAGCAATGGCCACAATTGCCAAACTGTGGAAAGAACCAAGATGCCCTTCAACAGATGAATGGATAAAGAAGATATGGTACATATATACCATGGAATATTATGCCTCCATCAGAAAGGATGAATACTCAACTTTTTTATCAACATGGGTGGGACTGGAAGAGATTATGTGGAGTGAAATAAGTCAAGCGGAGAGAGTCAATTATCTTATGGTCTCACATGTAGAGCATAAGGAAAAACATGGAGAGCATTGTGAGAAGGAAAGGAAGGGTGAATGGGGGAAATCGGAGAGGAAGATGAACCATGAGAGACTGTGGACTCTGAGCAACAAACTGAGGGCTTTGGAGGGAAGGGGGTGGGGGGGTTGGGCAAGCCTGCTGGTGGGTATTGAGAAGGGCACATATTGCATGGAGCACTGGGTGTGATGCATGAACAATTAATCTTGTAACACTGAAAAAATAAAAGTGGGGGAAAAAAAAGGTGTAGAGTTAAGGAGATAGAGAGATAATCATTTAATCTCCACAGATATATAATCATTTATTCTTCATAAACACCTATAAAGTAGAGGTCATATCATTATTATTCCCATTATGTAGATGAAGACACTGAAGCCCAGGAAAGTAAAGGAACTGAATCCCAAACCCAGCAAGTGGCAAGAAGCTGGCATGGAATAATTAACCTGTATGACCTCAGATCAAGAGAGGATCTTAATTTGTGTTCCCTGCAGTTTGGGAGACCCAGTAGACTGCTATCTATGTTGAGCCTAAGAATTAAAAGACTAGGCATCCAAATGAAGAGGAAGGAATACAATTGTCCCTATTTGGAGACAAAACATGTTCTTATACATAGGAAATGCTGAAGTCTCCATAAAAACAAACAAACAAAAAGCCTATTAGAAGTAATAAATGAATTCAGTAAAGTCGTAGAATACAAAATAAAACAGTTCTTTTGTTTTGTACCAACAACAAACTATCTGAAGGGAAATTAGGGAAATAATCCCATTTACAATAGCTGCAAAAAAGAATAAAAAAATAAGGTAAACTTAAGTAAGGATGTAAATACTTGTATACTCGAAACTTCAAAACATTAATGATAAAAATTTAAAGAAGACACACAAAAAACGGAAAGATATTCCATATTTAGAGATTGGAAGTTTTAATATTATTAAATGGTATGGTAATGGCATAATAAAAGCATATAGACAAATGGAACGAAATAGAGAGTCTGGAAGTAAATCTACATATGTATAGTTAACTGATGTTCAACAAGGATACCAAGAATATGTAATGGGAAAAGAATAGTTTCTTCAACAAATGGTGCTAGAGAAATTGGATCTCCATATGCAAAAGAACAAAGTGGGACCATTATTTTATACTGTACATAAAAATAAACTTAAAATAGATTACACACTTAAAAATAAGACCTGAAACCATAAAACTATTAGAAGAAACTCTAGAGGGAAATCTTCATGACATTGATCTTCGAATGGTTTCATGGTTATGACACCAAAAGTCAGGCAACCAGAACAAAAACAAATAGGATTAACTTAAACAAAAAACTCCTGCAAAGCAAAGGAAACAACCAACAGAGTGAAAAGGCGATCCACTGAATGGGAGAAAATATGTGCAAATCTTGTATCTGATAAGGGGTTAATATACAAAATATATACAGAACTCCTACAACTCCATAGCAAATAATTAAAATAATAATAATCCTATTTAAAAATAGGCAAAAAATCTGAATAGCCATTTTCCCAAAGAAGACATACAGTTGATCAACAGGCACATGAGAAGATGTCCAACATTACTCGTCATCAGGGAAATGCAAATTAAAACCGCAGTGAGATGAAACCTCATAATGAAATAGAATGGCTATTAACAAAAGGACAAGAAATAGGAAGTGTTGCCAAGGATTGGAGCAAAGGGAACTCTGTGCACTGTTGTTGGAACTGAAACCACTGTGGAAATCAGTATGGAGGTTCCTCAGAAATTGAAAATTGAAATTACTATATTATCCAGCAGTTCCACTTCTAGGTATTTATCTGAAGAAAATGAAAACACTAACTCAAAATGATACATTCACCCCCATGTTTATTGCAGGATTATTTATAGTAGCCAAGATATAGAAACAACCTAAGTGTCTATGGGTGGATGAATGGTTAAGGAAATTGTGGTATATGGTTGATAACTGATACATATATACGTATATATCAGTTGACCCTTGAACAGTGTCATAAGGAGGGGCGCCTGGATGGCTCAGTCTTTAGGCCTGTGCCTTCGGCTCAAGTCGTGATCCCAAGCCCTGGGATCGAGCCTCACATTGGGCTCCCTGGTCAGTGGGAAGCTTGCTTCTCCCTCTCCCATTCCCCCTCCTTGTGTTCCCTCTCTCGCTGTCTCTCTCTGTCAAATAAATAAATAAAATCTTTAAAAAAAAAAGTCATAAGGAAGAGGAAAACATTTACAGTACTGTACTATATTTATCAATAACATTAATTTATATCATGTTTCTAAGATGAATTGTCTCTCGGTACCCACATCAGTATTGTCTTATTTAATACAAAACACTTTGTAGTACTAACACTAGATATCAAAAATTAAAAAATGTGAAAAAGTCATATTTATTTCTAGGTAAAATGCTTCATGTATCAATAACAAAGAAGTAGCAATAGGATTGCTTTATGGTAGTTTAGTGTAATTGATTGGAATGTTTTACAGTAGCCTAGCCTATATACTAATGAATGAATGATTGTAAAATTTTTGTGACATGCAGAATCACTATCATATTTATAATAGAGTATTGGAAACATTGTTATATTTTTTAAAAAACACCTATGATCATAGACTTATACACAGTTTCTCCAATTATGAGAGAGAGGTCATTTTTTCTTAATTTGACTTTTCTAGGCAACACAGTTCATCTGAGAGTTTTTTCAAATTGCTACAGCCTCCAAAAATTTTTCCAATATATTTCTGGAAAAATAGCCACATGGAAGTGGTCCTGTGCAGTCAAATCCATGTTGTTCAAGGGTCAACTGTATATGCAATGAGATATTATTCAGCCATAAAAAATAATTATATCTTGCCATTTGCAACAACATGGGTAGCCTCAGTGGCACTAGGCTAAGTGAAATAAGAGAAAGACAAATATCATATGATCTTTTTTATATATGGAATCAAAAACAAACAAAAACAAAAACAAACAAGCTTATAGATAGAGTGCTATAGATTGGTGTTTGCCAGAGGTGGGAGTTGGGGGGGGGAATGGAATGGGTGAAAGGCATCAAAGGGCAAAAAAAACCCAAAAAAACCAAACAACAACAACAAAAAAACCACAAAAAACACCACATTAAAATATATAATGAACAATAAGTATTTCTGGAAGACAGGAAACCAGAAAAAGAGAACACAGGTTTATTAACTTAATCAAATTCTATTGTAATCATTTATTTATAAGTCTTTTTCAATTGAACATTAAGCCTTTTGACTCAGGAAGAATTTATTATGTTTATAGCCTATGAACTCACAGTATCTGTCACATAGTAATCAATAAATTGCTATTGGAAGCGGGATAAAAAAAGGCTAATCTCTAAAATATATAAGAAACTCCTACAACTCAAATGATTTAAATAAAAACAAAAACCTAATAGCCCAATTAAAAACTGGGCTGTAGACTTAAATAGATATCTCTTCAAAGAAAATCTACAAATGACCAATAGTTAAATGAAAAATTGCTGAATGCCACTTATCATCAGGGATATGCTTGGCTACTAATGAGATGGGTTATATGAGGCAGTTTTCCTGCGAAGGTTGCTCACTACAAAGGAAGCCCCAGAAGTCTCTGACTTCTGACAGTTACAGGCGCTGTAGGCCTTAGGACACAGGCCCTTGCCCCTGGACTTATGCCATTGGAAGCTGGAAAATACTTTCATCACTCTGCTTCGTCAGGTTAATCTGTCCAGATTGAATATCCTCAGGAAGAATGTTTGACTGACTGAGATTCAGTCACATGTCTGCACCCTAGCTGCCCGAATTCAGAGTAATTTTTTTTTTTTCATACGTCTGGGATGGGAAACAGGATCCTTATTCTCAGAACATTCACACAATGATGGACTTCTTAAACAGAAGGGATTCAAATGCTGGACAAACTAGCAGCAACATCCTGCCCTGCTGCAGTATTACAGGCACTGGGCAAAGGACAAAGGTCCTTCTAGGAGGCGTGTTCCAAAAGCAGTGACGTCTTGGTTATTGTTTTTAATATAATTAATTCCATTGTATTCAGGCTCTTGTCAGACCCTGGAAAATGTGTAATATATTTTCAAATATGTATAAAGGATGGGGAAGAGAATAAAATGAAAATTAGAAATGGTGATTTTTTTTTTTTTTTTGGATAGAAGAAACAGCCCACGTATGTGAGAAACAGATGCGAAGATAGCAGAACATGTAGAGGCAATTATGGGAGGGGTAGGTTAAGCCAAATACAAGGGCATGTAAACTGCAAGACAAGGGGAACTTTTATAGAGCTGTCATTTTAACTATATATTAAAACTTTATTGATGCCATAAGATCCAAACACTATAAACCTGGATTCTTTGTTAAAAGTATGCCATCACATGCAAAGATAAATTGAATTTGTATGTAAAAGGGATAAATCAGTGTCACATTTTAGAAAATGTTTATGTATTTAGAGAATATATATGGAATATAGTCATATTCCCTCTATCCCTCTGTCTTTCTCCCTCTCTCTCCTTCTTCCTGATTCTCTTCTCAACTATCTTTGCCCATTCTGTCTTACTCACCTTTGCTTACACTGATTGTTCTGCCTAGCCCCTCATGAAGTTGGTTAGTCTTAATTCTTTTACTTCTCATTCTACACTACAACCCACTCTTAAATCTGTATCCGTAACTCAGACCTAGTTCCTGGGTCTGAACCTATATATAGCCTCTACCTGTGTTGTCCTTCAAAGAAACAAACTAAAATTCTCCTAACTTGAGCACAACATCTCCTCAAAACTTCTGTCCCCAGATCAGTAAACATCATACATATTAACATGATTGCCCGAGTCAGAAACATAGGAGTCACCGTTGATTCCCTACAACATTTAGGTAATCATCCAATCCTTCCAGTCCTAACCCCTAAACAGCATCTTCGTAATGTATCCGCTCTGGTCTATTCCCAGTATTCTTGTCATCGTTCATATTCTAACCATCTCAGAACATCAAGAGTATCCTTACTGGCTTTTTTCTCCTGGGGCTGGAGTGATCTTAATATCCAGATCTAATAGGGTTACTTCTCTGCTCAAACAGCTTCCATCAAGTTTTCCATAAAATTATTTTTATGCTGTAGAATGATATGGTCCTTCTCATCCCTACTAGCTTCAACTTCGTTAATTCCTATCCAGCATACGCAAACTCCCTAAAGTTGCTCTAAAATGTTACAGTCATCTACACTACCATGACTTTATGCTTGGATTTCCCTCTGCTCTTCTCCAGGGTCTGCCTGGTGAATTCTGTCCGTCTCCAAACAGGTTTTGGTATGCTTTGTACCTGTGCCTTCTTATGGTTGTCATCATAGCAATTATAGGATTATATTTTGGTTGTTGTTTTTTGTGTCTCTCAACTGCACTTTTAAACTCTTAGTACAGTTAATAGGATGTAGTAGGTATTTAGTGAATTGTTCCTGCATAGAATGGTTAAAGAATATTTCACTGTGTAATTGTGTATGTTAACCAGGGTTAGGTCCAGGTAATCGTTCTCCCTCATTTCCCTATCCATACTATCACCAGGGCCAATCAACATTTTTTTCTAAACATTATTTGAGTCCTCTCATTTGTCCTTAGTTCCATCATTGCCATCCACCCTAAGATGCATTATTTCTTCCTGGATTGCTACAGGGAGTCTCCTCAACAGTTTACTTACACATATTTTGGACTCTGTCCACTCCAATTTTCACATTGCATCCAGCGTTTTTTTGTTTTGTTTTTCCAGAATGCAAAGCCAGCTCCCCTGCTCTTCCACTGTCACGTACCCTACCCACAAACACACAAATCCATGGATCCACGGCTTAGAATAAGGAATGGAGGCAATCTGGCCATCATTGGGAATATGCATACATAAAATGTGATGGAGACACATGGAGTATTCAACAGAAAAAACAGATTCCATGTACTCCTAATAACATGAAGGATCTTAAGAACATGGTTCTAAGTAGGAAAAAAAAAATAAGAAACTAAACAAGATCTGTAGCGCAATGCCATTTTCATGACTTCAAATGTATTTATACAAAACAACAATATCAGTACGGATATATTTGAACACAAAGGTATGTTTTATATTCCTGCTCCCATGCCCCACTTTATTTTTAACCCTAGCACTTATGCCTAATTGACTTATGTTTTACTTACTTATGTCATTGTTTCTCTGTTTTCCTCATTATTAATGGAAGCTCCATAAAGGACTGAAATCTGTTTGGTTCACTACTGTTTTTTCAATTCCTAGAGTGGTAAATGGTACAAAGACTGTGCTCAATAACCATCAGTGCAATGAATGAATTTTCACTGATACATTAAAATATTTGTCCATAGCATATATTTGGAAGAATGGGAGTCACCTGTGAGAATGAAAGATAATCAGTAAATTATTAATCACACAAATGAACAATAAGGGTTGGGGAGACGAAAATCCTTGAATGATCTTCAAAACCCTTTAGTTGGTATCTGTCTCTGGAACATTATATCTCTCTGTGCTCTCTCTGCCCACCAATATATTTCAACCACCTTCCCTCGGTCCTTGAAATGCGCTGTTTCCTGACATCTCAGGATCAGCATGCCTATCATTTTGTCTAAAGAACTTTCCCTGCCCATACTCTCCTCTCCCCAATAATTCTTTGCCCTAGTTAAATCCTACTCATCCTTTAGACACCAGCTCGAGAGCCACTTTCTCAAGAAACCTTTCCTGACTCCTTTAGTCTACAGTGCTGCCATGAAATACTGGAATCAATCCTGTTTCTCTAGATATCTATATATTTATGTATCAGATGCCATTATACATTCATTTTTATGTTATTTCATTAGTGCCGATATTCCTTACCAGTCTATAAGCCACACAAGGGCAGGGTCTGTTTCTGCTGTTGCGCATTATTGTATTCCTGGTGCCTAATACACGATCTGGCACACAGTAGGTATTCAATAAATTTTAGCCATTTGAATAGGTCTCATAAGTATTATAAATTTCTTTGTAGATTTTAAGAAAATAGAAATGCTATCTGGCAGAATTCCTCTCAATCAATAAAGCTTCACCTTTTTGATTTTTTAGTCCATTTCAAGGTCTCTATTCTTTCAAAATGGCCTTCATACAGGTCCTATTGTCTCATCAAAAATGACATTGAGGTCACAAGCTTAGATAAGATTTCCCCAAAATAGACATCTAGCAGAGCTAGAAGGCAGTAAATTCATTTTTTAAATTAAGAGGAACCTATATTAGAGCATCTCCTGTCATTACTTGGCCCTTTAAGAAAAACATTTAAGTTAATTATGTATAAGAAAATTAATATTTCTTTTGCCTTTGAGCCAGTTACAATGCCTTGTTCAGCTCAAAATTTTGTAAAAGGTTTAGTACTTTTCATTACAGCTTTCTTGGCACTCCTCAGTGTTTCTGTCAGTTTAATTAGAAAGAGTACAGGAGGTCTTTGATGACTGAAAGATTGAGTCCCTACATCTAGTAACCAGTGCCTGGGATTGCTTATTGTAAAAGGAGCTGGCTTTTCAGAGTCAGGGAGCTAAAGCTTTGATCAGATTGCTCTTAAAATCACCATTAATTTCCCCCATTATTGTAATTCTTGGTTAATCAATTAATTTCAACTCCTTTCCTAAAGCTAAAAGTAAAGAGTAAATGAAACCTCATGAACAGAATCTATGGGCTATGACTGACTTTTTAAAAATGATGTTCCTAACCTATATGCCGGTGTCTTTTTTTCTAATAATGTATTTGATAGAAAAGGTTTATCTATTTAAATGATCAAAATAAGCCTATAAAACGTTCTATGAGAAGATATTTTTCCCTATTTCTTTCTGGCTCCCCCTCCAGTTCACATAATCATATGCTTGGTTCTTTGCTAATGTGTCCAATCTTATATATGTCACTTTGCCTGCTCTTCCAGTCCCTTTCCTTTGTCTTATTCTTGGGAAAATGCTCTTAGATTTAAACAAAAATGCCCTTAGATGAGAGAACATAACATTTCTACTCAGTTTTGAGTGTGGAGACTAAATCAAATGTTCACAAAGACTTGCTTCAAAGTATTCAAGACAAGAAATCTTCCAAAAGGAGAGAAAAGGTGTTTGATCTTCTGGGAATTATAATGTATGGAAAGGAAGGAGTGAGAGAAGAAAAAAAGATTATATTCTTACAGAATTTGGATTAGAAAAGCTAGAGTATGGTTGAGTTACCTTTCAAATGCTTACCACAATTGGGTAGTGTTAGAATTGTCTATGTAGCTTTGATTGTGGGACAGATTCTATTGATGATTCCTTGTGTTCAAATCTAAGATTCAGCTATGCAGGAATCTAGCTTGCCTCCTTCGTCATTATAAGAAGGCAGCTTTTGTACTGACTGTATTATATGTAGATGGGAACAAGCCCAAATGATAACACAAACAGTTCAAGCCTAATATTTTCTGCTTGTATTTTTTTGTTTGTTTGTTTCCGTAATGTAAATCCTTCAAAGTATGTTACTGTATTATATAGGTTACATTGCAAAGTGTAAAGATGTGAACTTCTTTGCTTTGGAAAAAGAAAGTTTGGGGAAGTGATTGTGTCGGGGTGATGGGGATATCAGTGCCCAAAACATTCAGCCATTAAAATTTTTTTTTGAAAGATTTTATTTATTTATTTGACAGAGAGAGAGATCACAAGTAGGCAGAGAGGCAGGCAGAGAGAGGAGGAAGCAGGCTCCCCGCCGAGCAGAGAGCCCGATGCGGGGCTCGATCCCAGGACCCTGAGATCATGACCTGAGCCGAAGGCAAAGGTTTTAACCCACTGAGCCACCCAGGCGCCCCCAGCCATTAAAATTTTTAAAAGTTGAAATTATGATGCAGAATTTAAATATCCTTTTTCCCCCCTTTTGGTTAGAATTGAATGTATCTTAAAGATGCTCTAAAGTGCTGAAAGAAAACAGGATTTTTGCATTATCTCAAAGTAAACAACCAAAATTTCCTGAGATGAGGCAGACAGGATGTCTACGACCTTTTATACAAAATATATGAAATGCTGTTTTCTCAGCAGGTGAATTTCAGAAAGAATTACAAGAATATTCTCCTGAAAAAAATGATTAAGACTGATTGCCCAAAAAACCTACATTTTCGTATCTTTGAGACCATTGAGAGGTATATTTTAGTTTATTGAAATACATATTTGCTTTACTATATAAGAGGGATGAATCCGGTTTAAGAATTAAATATGTGGGATACCTGGGTAGCACAGTCTGTTAAACATCCAGTTCTTGATTTCGGCTTAGGTCATGACTTCAGGATAGTGAGCTTGAATCTTATGTGGGGCTCCATACTCAGTAAAGAGTTTGCTTGAGATTCTCTCCCACTCCCTCTCCCTCTCCCTCTGCCCCTCCTTTCTAAAATAAATAAGTAAATCTTTAAAAAAAATTGAATTTGCATCTTTCCCTAAAGTATTGCCAGATAAATACATTTTACCTTATTTTTACTTTGACAAAGTAGTGTATGAACATACTTAAAAAGTCAAGTAGCAGAAAAGAGGCCAATGTTTAATAACAAGAGTGACCTCTACCTGGTGCCAATCACATCTCCTTTAAGACCTTCACTTTTAACTTATTTAGTAATTCAATCTGATATGGGACTACATATTTTAAACTTATATTCTTGTACTCTTATTTGTTGGTTTATCTGTTTTACAAATTATATTTTGATTCCTGATCTAATGTATGAAT
>JAPYYJ010003165.1:0-11891 GCA_028533885.1 Nasua narica | reverse complement strand
AAAAAATATTAAGTTGATTGCCTTAATAACATCTAAGCTTTGTTTAGCACTGTGCAATTTGCTAAATGCTTTTACATTCATTCACTCTCACAAAATTCTTTAAAATCAGAGCAAGAGCAATTTTTGCTTCTTTTAAAATGTGACTGTGGTTAATAACACTGTATTGTGTAATTCAAAAATGCTAAAGGAGAACTTAAATGTTCTCAGCAAAGGCGGGAAGGAGAGAGAGAGAGAGAGAGAGAGGGGGAGAGGTCAGGTGATGGATGTGTTCTGTTAATGATTAGATGGGGGGAATCCTCTGACAACAAATACGTATATCAATCATTACCATGTTTACTTTAAATATCTTAAAGTCTTATATGTCAATTAGACCTCAATAAAACTGAAATTTAAAAAAACCCACAAAAACAAAAGTTGAGAGACTAGAATTTACTCATCTAAAGATCCAGGCTCTGGGGCACCTGGGTGGCTGGTTGAGCATCTACCTTTGGCTCCGGTCATGATCCCAGGATCCTGGGATCAAGCCCATCGGTGTCCCTGCTCAGCAGGGAGCTTGCTTCTCCCACTACCTGCCACTCTGCCTACTTGTGCTTTCTCTCCGTCAAATAAATGAAATAAATCTTACAAAAAAATAATAGAGATCCAAGCTCTGCATGTTTGGACCAAGACCATGGTGTACCTCTCCCATCACCTATGGTATTGTAGGGAACTGAGGTGAGGAAAGGACACAGAGTGAATACCTACTCTCTGCCTTTCACCTTTTAAAATCATTTTCAAGGTTTCATTTTTCATTTTTGGCCTTCGCATTCTAAATGCTATGTGAATTTTTTAAAGGTAAAACTTCTCTGGAATTAAGTTCTAATTTTGAAGAAGACAGTGTAAAAGAGCAATTCTAGTACAGATTTTATAAATCCAATTTATAACATTATTCATGTTGGGCCAAATGTTAAATAATAACTTAATTGTTTTCAAATTTGCACAGCACTAATTAGACCTCTAGCCAGTTGAAATCACACATTATCAACTTGTAGCTGTACATTTTAAATGTGTGCTGAAAGGAGTTAAGTTGAATGCTCTTCTGAGATCATGCTCCCTACAAACGTCCAGGAAGGCTGCTCACTGCTACAAACTGGGACAAAAACACATCTGCAGGCATATTCAAGTATTTTTAACCTCTAAGCACTTCATATCTGGCTTAGATACTCTCTGTGACTTTCTAGTTCTCAGCATAATAGATTAGAGTAGGATAATATAATAGTTGCTAAATAAATATTTTCTGAGTGAGCTAATGTTTTCAGCTCCTACATTTTCATAACTGAAATTTGACAGTCGGACACATTATTTGTATATCCAATGGCGGCAGTAACAACAGTCAACAACCAATCCCTCAGACTAGAAACTCCAGAGCACCCCATAGTGGCTTGGCAGTTGGCATTGTTATATTTAAATCCAAATATAAACTTTGAGAATTTAATTTAATCTCTATCTCTCCCCTAACCCCGACATAGGATGCAAGAATTCTTTGATATTTAAGATTTCTCAGATTATAAAATATGATTTATAAAGTTTCTGGAGAAAAGTTGTGTAGAGTATCTAGATAAGTTGTCATAGAACCAAATGGCAAAGAGAGATGTTTACTTCAGAGCTGATCCTGACACCTAAAATGCTTGCTTGCAATTAAGTAAGTGAAGGGAAGAAATTTAACTTACATGTAAAGAGAGATAAATAGGGGGTGCCTGAGTGGCTCAGTGGATTAAAGCCTCTGCCTTCAGCTCAGGTCATGATCTCAGGGCCCTGGGATCAAGCCCCTCATCGTGCTCTCTGCTCAGCGGGGAGCCTGCTTCCCCCCCTCTCTCTGCCTGCCTCTCTGCCTATTTGTGATCTCTCTCTCTGTCAAATAAGTAAATAAAATTTTTAAAAAAAATAGAGATAAAGAGGTATATAGGTAGGTAGAGAAGTAGCTAAATACTATTTTACAGGTAAAAAAAGACATTAAAATATGCACATGTAACATTATGCTAGAAGTAAATATCAATTTTTAAGAGTCTAAGGATAAAACTGATAATGAAGGCAAGAGAAAATAAATTAAAATGAATTTTAAATGCTATAAAGTTTGCATTATATATGGCAACATTATAATTATACATTCTAATTATATAACTTATATAATATATATAACTACACATAATTATATATAGTATATAATTATATATAATAATAATTATATAATGCTTTACATAGAAAGCTAAAAACCTAAGCAGGCAATACCAAGTGAAATAATTTTTAAAATATTTTTTTTTTAAAGATTTTATTTATTTATTTATTAGGAAAGAGAGAGAGTGAGAGAGAGCATGAGAAGGGAGAAAGTCAGAGTGAGAAGCGGACTCCCCATGGAGCTGGGAGCCCGATGTGGGACTCGATCCCGGGACTCCGGGATCATGACCTGAGCCGAAGGCAGTCGCCCAACCAACTGCGCCACCCAGGGGCCCCTTAAAATATTTTTTGATGGAAAAAATACATAGACATGAAAGATCAAATAAGTACACTAAGCTACAGTGATATTAAAGGTAATACATATAATTGTATTAGTCTAGCTAACTAAAGCTGTAAATATACAAAAATAAAATAGATTAAGAGAGAAATGAAGTAGAAAAGAAAATACTCAATAACATAATATAAAATATTTTATGTAACATGATCCCATTTTTATAAAAACTGCATCCCATGTAATTTTAAAGGAAGACTAGAAGGATATATAAGTGATTGACACAATCCATTTTTTTCTGTATTAAAACACATGTACTGGTGATGGGTATATGGGTAATAAGAAGGGCACATGTTGTGATGAGTACTGGGTGTTATATGCAACTAATAAATCGTTGAACACTACATCAAAAACTAATGATGTACTATATGTTGGCTAACTGAACATAATAAAACTGAAAAAAATTAAAAAATAAAACACATATACAATTCATTGCTTTCACAATTAAAAAAAGTTACTTAAAATAATGAAGAGAGAGCACTGAGCAGTAGCCAGCATGGGAGTCTCACAGAGAGTCTGAGAGGCACACATGGAAGCCTGAGAATCCTGAGGCCATGCTCAGAGCTGATGGCCATGGTGGAGTGAAGAACAGCTAAGACCCTTGAAGATGGAGTTCTCTGTAATAGCTGCCCAACTTTTTCTCACCCAGGATTCCACACTCACTGGTTTTCTCCACAGATGCCTACAGATATGCAAAGATGCCCATTTCCAGGTGGTTACACTAGAGCCCCAACATCTGGGAATCAGGAGAAACCTCTTTGGATCTGAGGTCTTTCATTTTTCAAGGACAGACCTTACTGGATGGAATTCCGCATTACGGATAGGGTTAAATGTTTACGTTTCGAAGATGACATTTTCTTTCCTAATTGGTACTCTCATGTAGTATACTCTTGGAGAGCCACTTAGCATCAGTTTCTTCATATGCAACAGGAACAAGTGTACGTCTCATCTGTCATCTATAGGAGGCAATAGCACACGTACAAATAAAACTGAAACAAAGCAATGAACTGCAGTGGGCTCAGCTAAGGTAAATGTTATATATAATTCTGGCTTAAGCAAAGGAACAAAGGTTACAATAATCCTTAAACTCATCGAAATCTCTACCTCTAAGCAAATATTTTATATTACAATATTCACAAAGTATTTACTTAAACACATAAAGAAGACTTTTGAGAAATAATGGCAGAGGTTTCAAAATAACTTCATAATTCCTGACTGGAAAGCTAACCTAGAGTAACGCATTATTCACATACAATTTTTTGTTAGCAATCTTATATTTTCAAATGGAAAACCAAAAGTCTTCTTTTAAATGAGCCCACTAATTTGAAGTAAATAAATCTCAATGCTAATAAATGCATTTTATATTATAAATGCAAAATATATTCCCATGAAGTCTCTCTTTCTGTGTCTCTCCTTGTAGGCGTGCACGCATGCACGCACAGACATACACGCGCGCGCGCGTGCAGACACACCTGCCCAGAGAACCTCAAATTCAAATGCTGATTGCTTTTTTTCTGCCTGGAACACCGTATTAGCTTCAGAAACAACAGCACTCAACTCTTCCCCAAATAGAGTAGGCTCTAGAATTGCGGCTTTAAAACCACAGCTGTTAGAAGTTGCAGTCCAAAGTTAATATGTTTATGCCATGTTTTCAACTCATAGTTTCCAAAAATCCCTTAAAAAAAACATAGACACACATGCTTAATTATTTACAGCCACTGGAAAATAAAATACACACACATTTGTGTGTGCCCACTCACACCCTTACATACACAACTCAACACCATTTCTGCAGTCATTTCTGGATTAAGAAAAACAAAATCACAGCAAATGTGTAGCATATTAAAATGTTCATAGAAATATCACCCATGTGAAAATGAGATAGTACCCCTGCTTACCAAACATTACTCGGCTACTCTCTGCTTGATTTTCAGTGGGGTGCAGGCAGAGAGATCCAAGCAAATTTATGAGGTAGTCATGTGACCCCGGTGTCAGCCAAAGACTCTGCTACAAAGTAAGAAGCTATAAATTTCTTTCTCATTACATACTTAGTCATCTTCATGGAAAGATTTTATATCCAAGTACTCTATGCCCTGTGTTTAACAGATTTCCATCCATCTCTCTTTATATAGGATATTTTCTGTCAAATATTTTTTTGCACATATGTTTTTACTGTCTTCTTGACCACCTGGAAAACCTAAATTTTATTCCCATATAAGTAACTCCGTTTATATCTGGAGTTCTTTCTGGTTTTTTTTTTTTTTTGTGGTTTTAGATTATATTTTTACATAACCCATTGAGTGTTTAATGAAAAATATGTTAATTTTTAAACATTGTTCTCTTCACTGGATATTTTTTATTTGGAACCATGGTTATGTAGGCGCTATAAATTTATCTACCGATATCATACATAATCTCAGTGTGAAGTACTTTCTATTTTCTCAGTGGGGAAAATCATGTATTGAAATATATCATGCAGAGCTTAGATCTAATGGGGCTCTCTTTTCTTATTCATGTTTTTCAAGCACCCCTAGCCCCTAGACGGCCACAGCCTTTCATCACCTGGTAAGGGTAGATAACACAACACAAAATATTTTGAAGTCCAGGAAAAGCCATAAAAGAATGAATGAATCAGAAGCCAAAGCTGTCAATTATCACCAGAGCTTAAGCCTACATTCTCAAATAATTCCTCCAAGAATGTATTACAGTTATTTAGTTTTCTTGGCACTCTTGTCTCACATCTGTGTGAGTCTCAGTGTGTCTTGTTTCTGTCCCAACTCTGCTTCTTCCTTGACTGTGAAAATAAGCCATTCAGAGTCCACCTGTGTGAATTTCACAACATCCCTGTAATCTGTTTCATTATCACCCATTTAATCTTTGTGATTAATTGCACAGTAGACTAACACCAGGCACTGGGGATAGCATCTGGCACATAACCAGACTCATGGCCTACAGGCTGACCCACTCTCTCGGGCTATAGAATATTCATTCTCCATCATAACTTCAGGCTATGGAGACTACTGCGAAGACTACTACTCTTCTCTGCATAACTGTGTGCCAAGCACCTCTACTAGGATTTGCAAGGGTCTTGGAAAGTTCTCGTCTCCATCTACTTCCACAGTAAAGTTCTGAATTCTTTTTTTTTTTCATACTTTTATGTTATTTTTTATTAACATATTATGTATTATTTGCCCCAGGGTACATGTCTGTGAATGACCGACATCACTGAAATAGCTCTGTAAATGATGCCTGCATGCATTCTATTATACCAACTCAATCCATTCTAATATGCAAATCTATTACCAATATTTACCTTATAATATGTTCATTTGCTCAACATTCTGGAATATACAATCCAATGACCTTAATATGGCTTACATCGTCCTTAAGGATGAGGCCTTTGTCTAACTTTCTAGATTCCTCTTTCATATATCCTCCATATATCCAGTTTGCCCTTGAATGTCTTCCCTTTCCTTGGAAATCATCCTTATTTCAAGGCTTCAAACAGTATGTCTCCTTCGGCCTTAATATTCTGGCTCATCATCTGGGTAAAGCCCATTTGTCTCTCAGCTAAGAAAGTTCTTTTTCCAGGAAGCCTTCAGGGATCCCCGAAAATGGGTTGTGAACACCTCCTGCATGCTGTTGCTAATGGTCATGGCTTTCAACACTTGTATCTCAGTTTCCTGTTTACTAGTTGTATGCCTCACTAGTCTGAAAGCTCCATAAGAAATGGTAACATCAGGGCACCTGGGTGGCTCAGTGGGTTAAAGCCTCTGCCTTTGGCTCAGGTCATGATCTCCGGGTCCTGGGATTGAGCCCCGCAACGGGCTCTTTGCTCAGCAGGGAGCCTGCTTCTCCCTCTCTCTCTGACTGCCTCTCTGCCTGCTTGTGATCTCTCTCTCTCCCTGTCAAATAAATAAATAAAATCTTAAAAGAAAAAAGGAAATGATAACATCCATCTTGTTCTCCATTATGTCTTGTGAGTCCTGCTCTAGCATTTATTAGGTATTTGTTAGGTATTAGGTATTGTTTATTAACTTAATGAAGAGCTGGTTCCATCTCCTTTAATTCCACGTTCTCTCCCAATTGCACAGGCTCTCTTTCTCCCCTCCTTAGGTCCACATGGATTATTGGCAAATACAGAAGAAAGCACAAGACTGGAAAATTAGGACAGTATCTAGTACTGTCCTACAATTTGATAAATGACAGCGCCCTAGCCCAAAGAGATAAAACAACTTGCCCAGGACAGTGAAATGGAGAGAAGCAGGCTCTAGACCAGAACACAAATCTTCTAAATCCCTGGTCTGTGCTTTCTTGACTATGCCAAACTACTTACGGATGATCAAGAATTTCTCATCAACTTCTTCCAACAAGATTCTTGTGCCACTGGCCCTCAAGTTTACATTCTTTTCCACACCAAATGCTGATGGGGGAAGGGTGGGCAGCTTATTTCATTAATGGCTCTTCACCAATGCACTCATCAATAACATGTGAAAGCAGAATTAAGAACGAAGCTTAATGTGGTTGTGTCAAAACTTGAACACATTACACTTACTTCTCTATTGAACGCACCTGACAGCTCTAACAGCATACAAAAACCAAGAAGGGTTTTGTTTTTGCTGGTGCAGTAGTTGTTGGTGTTAGAGATTCAGGAGTGATTTTTGTTTGTTTGTAGAATACAAACAAACGTTTTGTTTGTAGAATACTGTTTTGGCAAAAACAGTATTCTAAGTACATATAAGTGGAAAGACTAAGTAACATAGCTTCTTTGAGACCTTATTACTGATGCACAGAGACTTCACAGTATTGGGGAAAATAAAACAGTCTTCCAAAATTGTGCGTGAGGTTGTTTTGTTGTCGTTGTCACTGTTTGTGTTTTTGCCGATCTTACTCCTTTCCCTTTGAGTCGGCCTGGGGAAGAAGGAGAAAGGTGGATGCTAGCAAAGAGCAAACACACAGATCTCAGTTCACTTCCACTGTCAGAGCTTTGTCCTGGTCTTAGATGTCTCGTATCGGTGACCTCTTTTTGTGGGATCTCCCTGGTCATTCACAATATCCTGGTTCTGTCCCAGCAAAGATATGCTTCTCCTCAATGGCCACTCGAGGCTCCTACAGATGCCACATGCTTCAGGACCCAGAGATTGTACTTGTGAAAATATGCATCGTAGTTATGGGCACATTGGAAATGTTGGTTCTGTCCTTCGTGGGTGGTGTGAATTTGAATAAGTTAACCTTTGGAAATGTTAACTCGTTCAGTTTCTACATCGACAGAATGGGGATATTAACCACAGCGAGATACTGTAACACACCCACTTAGAAAGGCTAAAATTTAAAAGGCTGACAATTCCATTAGTTGGCAAGGATATGGAGTAAATGACACTTAGGTATTGTCTATGAGATATAAAATGGTATAATCTCTTTGAGAAAAGTTTGACAGTTTCTTATAAAGTCAAACCTGCTTGTCCTAGGACACAGCAATCTACTAGGTATTTGTCAAGAAAAATCAAAATATATCCACAAAAAGAACACACAACTGTTTAGAGCAGCTTTGTACATTAAAGCACTACTGAGAAGTGGTTCAAACAGCCATGACCAGGTAAATGGAGAATTTATGATATATTCATAAAAGAGGATACTATTCAGCAATAAAAAGAAACAACTTAATTGGTACAAAAACATATGTATGAACCTGAAGAACTCTATGTTGTGCAAAAGACACTAGGCACAAAAGAGTACACAGTACAATTTCATTTATATCACATTTTAGAAAGGCAAAAATAGTCTACCATGACAAAAAGCAGATGTGTGCTTGCCTCAGAATAGGGAAGGCATTGACTGGAATGGGGTATATGAGTGAACTCGCTGGGGTGATGGGAAGGTCCTCTATCTTTCCCAGGGTGATGGTTATACCGGTGAACAGATTCATCTGTAAAGTATGCCTCAATAAAACAGTAAAGGAACTGAAATCTGTGCTCATACTGATCCTTGTATTGTAAAAGGAATATGGGAGGAGAGCACAGACATTTCTGCCATGAACCTGGAAAATAATCATAGTTGCACTGTGATTTCCCAAAGGCAAATGTCACCCTGAGCTCTCCTTGCAACCTGCCAAAATTTGAGTTCACCTCCAGCTGACCCCATGCTTCACAGAACACATCTTAGTACACATTGTTTTCTCTTGGAGGCGTAAATATAAGCACATTATACTTGTTCTTTTTAAACAGCTTTTTTTCCCCCAAAGGGAATTTAAGAAACATAGGGAAAAATAAGTGGAATTTTTTTGAACTATAATAATTAATATATATTGGACATTTATCAGATAAAAGAGCAGATTTGGGTTCACATTATGGGAAAAGTGTTCTAGTTGTTTTTATTAAAATTATTCCATTGATGTTCATGTTCCTTTCTCTCCTTTTAAAATAACTATATAGACTGATGGAAGTTCAATTACTTGAGAAAGATTTTTAAGTTTTCTTTTCCTTGTTTCAGTGCAACAAATAGCTTGACATAGGCATGGCCACTTAAAGTTCAAGAAAGAATTATTAAAGTGGAACTCAAGATATGAAATAACAGTACAAAGAAGACTTAAAGAGAGGAAGAAAAAAAGTCCATAACTGTTTTGTGGTCTGGAAGTTTAATACTGGAGATCCAAAGCATCTCTCATTTCTTGCAAAGTACTCCACAAAGCAGGTGCATTAAGAAAAAAATGATGGGTAAGAGAACTAAGAATATAGCTACTAATGGAATGTGTTGATTTTAAGGTTGGCTAAAATGGAAGTCATATCAACCAAGGATAACTGTTTTTCTCTCAGCACATTGCTAGCTGTGTGTCTTATTAGGCACTTAGAGCACTCCCCCCCCCCCCTTGAAAAATATAGGTTCATTGCATAATCACGGTAAGGGAACATACCATGGACTTCTTTATTTTCTTGTTTTCCCTGGGACAGTCCTACGCAGATCAACTCTTCAACAAATGTGTGCTGACAGAACTAAAGAATTTAGAGCACATTATAAAAGGCCTTTATATTAAAAATGTGCTGGATACAGAGTAATTGTCTAGGTAGCTTGAGGAAAGTAGGCAACTATCCAGCTTTAGAATTCTTGACCTAGTCACTAGAATTATTCTAAAATGTGGTGAGTCTGGATGTATTCTACCTCCATTACCCTCAAATTTCTATAAAGCTGTCAGAGTATAAAATGACTGAGAAAGCACATCATAAATTTCAATATAAATCTTTTTAACCTTTAAAAATATTGTTATATCAGAAATTTCTATATAAAGCTTTTTAATATTTAAAAATATTGTTTCATAGAATAGTATCAAAAGCATTATTCAAAATGAATTAGTGACATGAAAATATAAAAAGGAAAAGCAAAATCAGTGTGATATGTACCTAATATGATTTCTAACTTTAATTTTTTTGGGAAAGCAAAAACAAATGGTTTTCCTAACATCTGATTAGAGAATGTTTTTTATTGTCATATCACAGACCCAAACTGAGCCAGACATACAGTTTGATAACCATTCCCGCAGACAGAAGACATGTCCCCGGGACTGACTATGAAGATGAATAACAGAGGACACAGCAAAATGCTAAGGAAAGGGTCCAGAGTTGACTACCTTTTTGTGGTGACATTGTCTTTGCATGGTTGTTCATAACCGTCAGCCACCAATGGACCCAAGTATACCTTTATATTTGTGGTACACACTTTGGGAAGTTTTGCAATTACATGCAACACAACACGGCCATCAGAATCTGCCAGTAGATTAAAGCAAGTAATGGGACTCTGAATTCAAATTCTATATCCAATTCTTCATTAAAGACCATATAGGTTAGTGATTCACAAAATTATTGAATTTAGTGTTAGATGGTGAGTCTCACGCTATATCTCTGTCATTTAATATGAAAAATAGGGGTCGAGGAAAGTATGAATGGCTTGCCCAAGATAACACACATATCTCACTGTAGCCAGGGTCATTTCCAAATTCTCCTGAGTTCTGAGTTGGGACTTCTTCCACTGCACCATCCTCTGTCTCTCATTCTCATTCCCTCATTCATTTAAACCCTGAATTGTTTTCCTACTGTTATTTGGCAGGATCTATTTATACGAGGACATTATTTTTATGAACCAAGTTCAAAGCCATAGTCTGCTGGTACTGCAGAGGCTCTGCTAATACATAACCCCTAATGCAGCTCTGATCCTCTCTCTAAAGAACCCAGAGCAAGGATACAAACTCATTTCTCTGCAGTAAAATGTCAGCCTGTTATATTTATGGTGGAAATATTACTCTGTTAATTAATCTATTATATGAAATCTTCTAATAATCAAAAATCCCAGAGGATGGAGTACAGAGAACGATTTTCATCCCTCAAGTTAAAACAGCAAAATATTTTTATTATAATCAGTTTTGTCTTATTTGAAATCGCCTGCAGTACATAGGGTAACATTTCCCTTAAGACTCTTTAGTTCTGACAAAACTGGAAAAATGATTTCTTTCTGAGTATATTTATAGGGTCTTTCTGAATATCTCTGTGCATGAAAATCTCAGAGAGACAAAGGAAATCAATTATTGTTGGTTATTTTTTTTCCTTCCCTGTTGGAGGGAAACGTAATAATTATTTCTTCCCATTTCATCGTGAACATAGGTTCAGGAAACAAAATGCTAACTTTACTAAATTACTTTGCTTAATTTAGAGAGAAATTTTGTGTTTATGTGAGGACTGGTCTGTACTATTGCCATTCTTGAAATATGTTCAAGACAGCATGACCTGAGTATTTAAACTTTAGCTCATGTTACACTCTGATGAAGCCTCAAGGTTAAACTTTTTCCATAAGCTTGTAAAGTAATAATTCCTTATGTTTATAATAAAGCCATGTTGCTAAGTGTTGGAATGTGACCAAAGAAGAGCTATTTAATTCTATTCTAACATTTGTTGACATAAGGCACTGGGCTAGACACTTTAGGGGGATACAAAATTTAATTTAAAAACATGACAAGTCTCTACTCTTGAAGAGCTTAAAACTAAGAATAGGAGGCAGATAATAACTTCACCCAACGGCAAGGGGACATAAGAGGAGGGCTACAGCACAGGAGCAAGCGATGTATTATGGAACCCTAAAGAGCAAGTGATGACTCCCATTCTGAAAATCTAAGCCTCAGCCACAAACGGCATCACCAGGCAGCCAACTGCTTACGTCGGACCATGGGCTCCCTTGCTCCCTTACCTCTCACCTCTGATCCATGAACAAGCCTGCTTGTTTCTATCGCAAAGTGTACTTTAAATCCTTCCACCACTTATCTCCCCACACTATTCCAAGCTACCATCATTTTTGCCTAGACTGG
>JAPYYJ010003164.1:0-11892 GCA_028533885.1 Nasua narica | reverse complement strand
GCCATGTGCTTCATCTTAGAGACTTTTGTGCCATGATATGCCTTGCCTTATTGTATTTAGGGATTTCATTTGGCAAATTAATAAGTGTTAATAGTTATAGGCTTAGAGGTTTAAAAATAAATGCATAAGATTTCAGTGTTTTCACATTTTGGACGTTCCCACAAAAGGCACACAGAAGATTGCATCTAACACCATTATCATTAGAAATACGTATCAGAATTAGATAGTCATATACAGAACACAAGAGCATTGTTTTAAAACAGAATGATGTCGTTTTCAGAGTATGTTCTAAATTTTATCCCTTAAATCTCAATCTCATAAGCTCTGTGTACTTCAGTGTCAGACGTGTGACATAACAGGAAGTAGATGATTGCTCTCCTGGGCAGAATAATTCCCCTTCCCACAAAGATGTCTGTCTCGTCATTCCCAAAAGTGTGATAGCATCACCTGAAATGTCAAAGGAGAATTCAAGCTGTAGATGCTAATGAGCAGACATTGAAATAGGAGGATCATCTTGAACTTGGTCCAGGTGGACCCACATAATCGTAAGAGTTCTTCACTGTGAAAGTGGGAGGCAGAGTCAGTGTTTGAATAAGGTGACATTGGGGTGGCAGGACTCACTGGGTCAATAGCTGGCTTTGAAGAAGTGAGTGTCCACAAGCCAGAAAGTGTGGTCAACCTTCCTAAGTTGTAAAGGACAAGAAAACATATTTTTCCCTGGAGCCTCCAGAAAGAACGACAACCTTGCTGACATCTGTGAAGCCCATGATGGATTTGTGAACTCCAGAGCTCTACCATGATCTGTGAATTTACCGTGTTTCCATCATTGATTAATTGGCACTTTGTAGATTCACTCCCTTACAATTCAAATATTTGCCTAAAAGCAAAAAGGCCTTTTGGTTATCTAGGATGATAAACTTCTGTGCTCTGAGCAACACAGTGATGGTTGGTTGGCCAAGTCAAAAAATGGTCCACTGGGATGGGGGTCGCCATGTGTACGATGCCATGTCGCTGTATCATCACTTCTTTCACATCCGCCATGCTGAGCTTAGAGAGTCTGTTTTTTAAAAGGGGACACTACTTCAGTTTTGTAAACTCAAGGATTTAGAGCTTCACTGGAAACACTGTGAGGTCTGCCCATTCTTTATTGTCATGGTTGGCTCTCATCCATGCCATTGCTAGGTTGAAATAGAAGAAGAACTTAATTATTGTACCTTTTATTTTATTATTTCCTTTTAGTTAGTCATAACAGAATGAGGGACACGCCTGAAGTTAGCAGAAAGACTTCTTGACAATGACTTCCAATGGCCATATTGTATTTGCTCATTTAATGAATAATTTCATTATTTTATGGGGAGCTCTGTAAAGCTCCCCTTTCTATGTACATATGTACATAACTAGTTTTGTTGTTTTAAAACATCCATTCCTGTCCAAACTATTAATATAACTTTAAAATTCTAAAAATGGCCATGTTTGGTTCTATCAGCATGATGTCTTGATTATATCCTGGAATATCACTATTGAGATCTGAAATTCTGACAAATGACCACCACAAATCTATTGATTTGTTCCATTACATTACAGGAAATGTCTTTGTTGCTATAATGCTGCTGAGCTTCCGAAGCATGTTGTGTTCAGCCGATGGGAGTCCTGATTTTTCCTTTGCTTCTGGCTCATCACTTGGTGTTGGCTGTGATACACAGAGGTACAGCTATGTGGGCTACGCATGGAAAGTGAAAATCAAGGAGATTCTACAGGTATATTTTCCTCACCGCTTACTGCTAATTCCCACCTAAATGTAATGCAAGGACATGTACAGATAATGTGCTATCTAATGTGCTTTTCGATTCTCGGGCTTTTGGAAGAATCTTTCCACCTAAGTAAAGTTTACTGTCGCTTTGACTCGAAGAAATGTTCTGTATATTTATCCTGAGTGATTCTAACTAGTTTATGGGTAGCTTCATATTTCTCCCAAAGTGGTATCTGAAGATGCTTCCTTTTTTACAAGAATGTAAGAGTGCTTTCTCTTGCATCTCTTTATTCTCACTCATTTTTTTTATCTTTTTAAAACAAACGAAGGCTTCAGAGTTTTGCAAGCCCACAAAAACCTCCTCTGTTACAAATCCTCTTATATTTAAGGAATTTTAAACACAGTTTCCAGTTCAGTTAATCCCTTACCCTTCTTACCTCAAGGTAAGTATCTGATTGTTTTCTTCAGTAGAGGAGAAGCTGGTTTACATTTTGGCCCCCAGATGTCCAGATACCATTTTCCATTGACAAAATATGCAAAGGTTTTGGGGATCAGGGAAAGAGGAAACCAGGTCTGGTCTGGTCTGGTAGATGTTCCTGCTTTGAAGAGGAGACGGCAAACCTTAGTTTTACAGGAGAGGTAACAAGTATGTGTTGAGCCGCCATCATCCCCCATGTCTATAATCCTCATAACAATGTCAAAGTAAGTCCTGTATTCTTTGGATAGATCCATTTTGGTTCAGGAGATCAAGGGACTTGTGAGAAGCTGAGAGAAGAGGAGAATTCCGTTTTGTCTGTGCACAAAGTCCAGGCTCCCATGACTGTCTTCTCCCGTATTTTCTGCCACAGAACAGATATGGTTATCGAGGCAACTCATGTCCCCAGGCAACTCATGTCCCCAGGCTGGCGGTCACACCACTGAAACGTCGCTCTCTGTCCAGGAAAGCCAGGGAGGATGGGGTTAAGCAGATAAAAATAGAATATTCATTTTAGAAATCTAGGTTTAAAAGAGGAATAGAAGCAAGGCAAGATGATATTTGATTATGATACATAATGGATTCCTCAAATGGTTAAATGTAATTAAAGATATAAAAAGGGTAGAGGGAAACATAAAAATGTTATGAATATACAGCACTGTAATTAGTTGCTTTCTTGAGACATACACTAGTTGCAGACTCTTGTCTGTTAAAAAAAACAAAAAACAAAAACAACAAAAAACAAACAGCCCAAGAGAGAAGGCAGTTTGGGAAGACAAAGATCATGTAAATGTAAGTGGAGCTGCTGCAGGTCGTGAGATTGGGGAAGGTGGGGGAAAGGATGGAGAACAGAGAGGTTCATACAGGCTAGCCTTCAAGAAGAGCCTCTGAAGGACTACAACGTTGTCTGGAGCGCTAGATAAGTTTCCCAATTTCACTGGCAATGAAATAAAATTGAATATGATTCCATTGCAGTCAGATCCCTGAGATTTCATATTTTTAATTCTATTTCTCAGAGAGTAACGAATCTGGAGTTTATGTTTGGCAGGACTATCAAGAAAGCAACATTTCTCTTGATCCACCTGCTCTGATAATTGTATCATGATGAACCTGGAATCTTCCAAAACGTCGTCCTGCTTTCAAAGGCACAGATAATCATTAGATTTCTCCCTCAGATCCATATTTTTCCTAAAATATACAGTGTCTTAGCATTGGTTGATCTCAGCCAGATGATGGTGCTGGTCAGTGCTATGAGGTTGTGAAAGTTACATTCCTTCCTTAAGAAGGCATTTTGTGAAAGAAACTTGGATTATTGTATATACTTAAGAAAAAAGTGCTGAAAGGTATACGCCTTTTCTTCTTAGAAATAAATAGTAATTTTTCATCTTAAAAATGCTATTAGAATTCCAAGGCAGTAAAAACGTCTTATATACATCTATCAGTAAGAGCACAGAAGTGTAAAAGAATATGAGGTACGTTATTGTAATTGTAGCATGAGAGCACGGTTTCTGGACCTCAAGCCTGCTGACATTTGTGTCTGGATACTTCCCTGTGGTGGCGGCATCCTGTGCATTGAAGGACATATTTTTATCATCTGAAATCTTCCTCCCCTCACATTCCAGAAAATGTAAGCTTTGTGAAAACCGGGATCTTGTCCATTTTGCTTAGCATACTCAGAACCTAGCATTTTAATAAATACTTCTTGAATAAATGAGCAGAAATATAATAAAAAGAAATCTCATGCTTTATTGAGTGGATAAAAGAAGATGTGATTTCATTAATAATATATTTAAATCTATTTGAGTTCTTAAGCTTTGTATTAAATGGAATTTTACTGACCTTGGATTAGTGAGTTTTACAAGTAATATAAATCTTCTACTCTTTCCCATTCTTCTCTCTATTAATTGGGTTAGAAACTCAACTAGTAGGCATTGTGTGCAAGGTTGTAGAGAAATAAATAAGAAATATATTGGGTACTGTGATTGCTTTGTAATTGATAAATGGAAAAATGACAAAATGTGAAGACACCTTGTTGATTGAAAAGGAAAAGGCCATTCATATCATTTAACTGGTTGTTTGGCTTTGATTACTTTCCAGCGGGATGTTCTGGGGATTCAGGCAATGTGTTCCAACTTTGGGGAAAGAACTGATGGCGAACAAGCTGATAGCCTTCAAGAGGAATTGAAGTCACCAGAGCACCTTCATGGCAGATGGGATACCCAGCAAAGTTGGAGAGTCGGGGATGGAAGCAGACGAAGAACGTGCTGTTATTCCAAGAGCCACACAGGGTGTGAGGAGGTGAGTGCTAAGCTCCGTCTGCAGTTCCACAGACACAAGACTCCAACGCCAGGAGCCAAAACGTCAGCAGTATCCAAAATGTATTGTGTTTATTCATGCAACTGTGGATGACTGGGCTGGCTGATCTGCAAACAGCAGGCAACTTGGGGAAGCCATAAAAAATAGGCAGCCACTGATGGAGATTCCAAAGAGCCGACAGAGAACTTGCCCATCACTGGGGTGTAGGTGTAGGGGTGTAGGTATCGGGTAGGTATTCAGCCTTCTCGGGGGCCAGAGCTTACACCTGTAGCAGACCTGAGGGCTGACGGTCCTGTTGCCACGGAGGGTTGTCAGGGCTGTTGACAGTGTGTTCTCAGACTCAGCGATCTCGTTTGTTGGCGCCATGCTTATTTCCTCTGAGGACTTCACCAACTGAGCTTATAATGGGGCCACTGAGTGAGAAATGCCTGGGCCCACAGTGGCTACTAGGCACCCTCCAACCCCCAGAGGCTAGGCTACTATCTCTCTTCCATCTCACTGTGGGGGTCAGAGGCATGTGCTTTCTGCTGATGTTGGGGACTTGAGGTTATCTGGGTCCTCTTTTACTGGAAGGGAGGGAGGCAATGGAAGGAAGGGAGGAAAGGAAGTAAGGGAGGGAGGTAAAGGAAGGAGGGAAAGAAAGAAGGAGAAAAAGGGAGTGAAGAAAGATAGAAAGAATGCAAATAAGGAAGAGATGGACGCAAGAGAAGGAAGGAGAGGGAGGAAGGAGTCGGGATCAACACAGAGAAGAAGGAAGGAGAGAAGGGAAGGATGGGGGGAAGAAGGAAAGAACATAATGGAAAGTTGTGTAAAACTCTTAAATCATTCATGAATCTTGTGCTACAATGAAAAGGATAGATTGCACACTTGAAAATCCAACGTGGGTGCTAAATCTTTTCCTGTCATTGCTTTGTGGATTTCATAATGTTCTGAGTGTAGAGAACCCTTCCCAGAACTCTTAGACAGAACTCCCTGGAACGGGGCATGCTTTCTCTGCCTGTGGCCTTCAGTACTACAGTTCCCGGAACAAACAACACATGGTGAGCTCTAGCTCTTACGGAATGCCACTTAGGAAGACTTATTTCCAGTTGGAACGCATAGTTAGGGAAGCTTTCCACAAAAGTACGTTATTGTCCGTCTTCTTTGACTTATTAAGATATTCAAGTGCATTTTGTGAACAGTTCTTCCTAACATATCCCCTCAAGACAAAACTTTCTGTCACCATATTTCACTGCTTAACAGCCCAACTGAGAGCTTCCTCTTGCTATATTGGTTTAATTCTTGCTCTTCCCTGCCACCCCCCTTTATAGCCCCTCTCTTTCCCCTGATCTCCTCGTGTCCTGGAGCCCAGGTGGAGCCTCTGGCCCAGCTGTTGCTGGTTCCACTGAGAGCTCCCCTCCGGGACTTAACGGGAGGCCCTGTCCTTTCTGGTTTCCCTCCCTCCCAGAATGCTTTGTCCCAAGGACCCGTCAATTCCCTTGCCTGTGACCGGTTGTGGGAGAATCGAATTACCCTGTCTCCTTACCCTCCATCTTTAGCACAGCTTTGGATCTGGTCTTCTCCTCCCGAGCATCTTCCACCAGGCCTTTGGAATCTCCTCCACCCTCAAAGCTCTACCACCGCCAGGGCAGCAAACCCAAATACCAATCCCAGATTCCAGAGCTCCCAGCCGGGCTATTTTTAAACAAGATTTCTCTAGTTCCCGCTCTAAATTCATGCCAGAGCAGACCCATCTGGTCCAGACAGCCCTTCTGTGAGGTCATGTTGTTCACCATTTTCTTCCTCTTGTCCTCTCCTTGGCTCCAAGGCCGCCTTCTCCGTGGCGCTGAGGTGGGGTTGTTTCATTCTGGTTTGCACTGATGTGAGGCTCCCACTTGAAGGTGGGAGCACGTCCTGTGGCACTCCAGACCTTGGGCAGTGCTTTGTGGATGGCTGTGCCCGTGGATGGCTGTCCTCGTGCGGGGCAAGGTCTCCACCCAAGTCCAAGCCCAAGTGCAAGCTATGGCTGGAGAGGCCCAACATCCCCCTGATCTCTCTGGCTTTTGGCTCCCCAGAAACCATTGGTCTGCAATTCTGTAGTCTTTGCAGCTCTTCAGCTCTTTGAACAAGTCTTTGAAAGGTTGATCCAAATTAATTCAGAATTAAAGCCACTAATATTTACGATAAATTTCTAAAGACTATATAGCAACTCACTTCAGCAGAAACAGTATTCCTAAAATATTCATTTCAAAAAATGTATGAAATAATAATGACAAATTTGTGGATGCTTAAAAACGAGAGAAGTCTTTAAAAGGTTATTTCATGCAGGTTTTAAAGAATTATTTTCAGTCAGAGTGGAGACATCTGAGGGACCCAAGTAGCATTAATGGAATAGAAAACTCCATGATTGCTTTTTTCTCAGCCATTACTTTAATCCTCACCCTTCTACTGGCTTCACAGAATTATAATTCTCTCTCACACTGTTTACTTCTGTCTTTCTTGGTTCTCAATTAGTGTCTTGAGGTTTCTGTTCATGGAATGAGATGATGCTGCCTTCCTGCTTTCACACTCAGAGATCCTCAGGGTCTCGGGCCGCTGAAGCAGTCCCTGCCCAGTGCTCAGATGGGCCAACACAGCTGTGTCTCCAGAATGGGCTGCAGTCTTCTCTGCCACTGTTTGCTGTCCTGTGTTTAGAGATGCCTCTGATGGAGGAAGGTCACGGCAGCATGCCCCTGCTTCCAGACATCTGTGTACACGCTCTTTGTTCTCCCAGCGGGATCTTCCTCGTCTTCACCAGCCACGCTGCTCCTTAAAGCCTTCCTGAGACCACCCCTCCCAATGCATGAACTCCTTCCCCAGTCTCATTTCTCAAGCCTTGAAACAAAATCTTCCAGGTGTTCCTGGCTGGCTCCATTGGAGGAGCCTGGGACTCTTGCTCTCGAGGTTGTGATTTTGGCTCCAAGTTGGGTATAGAGATTACTTCAATAAAAACTTCAAAACCAAAATCTTCCAGGTGCGCCCGTGTAGCTCACTTGGTTGAACATCTGACTCTCGGTTTTGGCTGAGCTCATGATCTCAGGGGTTGTGGGTTTGAGCCCCGCATCGGGCTCCTCACTTAGCCAGGAGTCTGCTTGAAAGTCTCTCCTCTCCCTCTCCCCCCGTGCTCCTGTGCTCCTGCTCTCGCTCTCTCTCAAAATAAATAAATCTTTAAAAACAAATCTTCCCGAACACTTCTACATGTCAACACGTATTCGAGGACTCTTTTCAGTGTAGTAATCATCTTGGGTCCCGGAGCTGCGTATCACCATTTGGGTGCCCTGTTCTCATCCTACCACATTCATATTCAACATAGAGTAATCCGTTGTTAAGCTTAATTTTTTAATCATTCTGATATATAGGATAATGCACGTATCTCTTTTTTAGCCATGAGGAGAACTGTGATACAAATGAATGGCACCCTTATCAGGGTTAAGTAGTCATCAATCTCATTAAGAGGCAACCAAACCAGATGCTGTGAAGAATCACAAAAAGGGGTATGAGGGATAAAAGAGAAGCCCTAGCAGAAGTGGACTTTTACAGTAGACCTCGAGAGGTACCCTAAGCTTAGGGAAAGTAAATCCAAGGATTACAACAGTCTTCCTCTCTGTTAGAAGGAAGAATTCTCAGACCCAAATAAGAGAAACACAGAATGTGTGTTTCAGCCAGAATCGGCAAGAGCAGAGCTAAGCAAGTTGGAACTGCAGGCCAAAACTTTAAAAAAAAAAAAAAAATGTCTACATTTGGTTGGCTATCCATTTAAAGCATCCATATAACTCTGTTCTTTTGGGGATGGTGGTGGGAACTCGCAGGCAATGCTTAACAATTGCAAGTCATAAACTCTGAAAGACAAGCAACATCTGGCTTCAGGAAAAAAAAAAGGCAGAAAAAAATTATATCCCTCGGAACGAGCATCATTCACCATAAAGGATGCTCACTTTTAAGCATTAACGTAAAGCTACAGGGAAGGAAAATCTTGAAACAGATTTCATGAGCAAGAGACAGCAAATAGTAATCCATTGTAGAACTCCCCGAACTTCTAAGTTAGTGTCAGTAAATGCTCCGAAGGCAAGACGCTGGTTTATTTTAATGAAAAATTGTAATTAGCTGAAGCTTCGTGATATTTACTTGTCACTTGTGTTCCTCTAACCATTTTCACAGAAGGTCTTAAATCTTGCATCCTAAAAGTACATACTTGCTTTGCTCTTGTTCCTGGGGATGGAATGCTACGTTGGACTTTCCTCAGTGAATGGTGAATGAGTGAGTGCTTAACAGAATGCATCTCTTGTTGACATTTCTTCCTCCTCGGATCCTACCCACCTTTACAATGAGATTTAAATGAGCAGACAAAGGGATTTATTGTCTTCTTGGATGTAGCATTGCTTTATAATTCCATTCATCATTTTCTCTGTGAGTAGTTAAATTTTGGAAGGGCCCTAAACAAATATCAGATTGCTAGGATGATTGTTTATGATGTTGACTAACCCTTAAACATATATCTGTCGTGTTTATATGTGTAAATCTAACATAGAGTTATTGCTGTCCCTCAAAATTATGTTTTAGTCCCGTGCAAAATGGACAGCAAACTTATTGTGAGATGCTCCATAAGAAACATCTGCTTACCTGGAATTTTAATGTACTTACCAAGTGTTCATCTTCACATTTTATAAAAATTTGGGAAATTTCAGGTAATTCCTTTTTCTTTGTCATATAAAAATTATTCTTTACTCTCTCTGTTTTAGAAATACATCTCAATTAGAACTATGAATTCAAACATCACATCGGTCTTATAATTTGAGCTTATTTATACACACACGGTCTGTGAAGCAATGTACAGACTTCCCTCCAGCTGTATACCATTTGGGATGAGCAAAGAAATTCAATAATGTAGAATTTCACAAATCACATTAATCATGTACAAGCACAGCAACTATTTGGCTCACATATTCTGAGGGGCGGGGATTTCAGTCCACATGTATCTCCTATTGTCATAATTACTTAAGCTGAGACAGAACTCATGTGAAGATCTGCAGAACGACCCATATCTCCAAACTATTACAGGTCATGTGTATTTGAGAATGAATTAGCCCTGAAGAAACATCTCACTCCCCAACACCTCCCGCTATACAAACTGTAGAGTGCAGCTTTGGAAGCATCAGGGCTGGCACAACACATTCGAAACAGACTTATCAAGCTGGATGGGTTACAGGTCATGGGCTTCTTTACATCTCTGTGATCCCTTTAGCAATTGTACCTGTAGGCGTTTTTCCTGATGTAAATATGTGTGTTGTGCAACAATTCATGCAGAAAGATCAAAATCTAAGGGACCACATGTAGGAAATAATTATTTGAGTTTCAGGGTCCTAAGACAAGGCAATTTAAAAGTAATGAGTGGGGCGCCTGGATGGCTCAGTTGCTTAAGCAACTGCCTTCAGCTCAAGTCATGATTCCGGAGTCCAGGGATCGAGTCCCGCATCCGGCTCCCAGCTTCATGAAGGGTCTGCTTCTCCTTCCAATCTTCTCCCTTCTCATGTTCTCTCTCACTCTCTCTCAAATAAATAAATAAATTCTTTAAAAGTAATGAGTGAGGGGCGCCTGGGTGGCTCAGTGGGTTGAGCCTCTGCCTTTGGCTCTGCCTTTGCCACTGCCTTTGGGTCATGATTTCAGGGTCCTGGGATCAAGCCCCACATCGGGCTCCCTGCTCGATGGGGAGCCTGCTTCCCCCTCTCCCTCTGCCTGCCTCTCCGCCTACTTGTGATCTCTCTCTCTGTCAAATAAATAAAATCTTTAAAAAAAAAAGTAATGAGTGAATTCAAGGGGATGATTTCTGTGATATGATACTGGATGTAGAACAAAACAAAAGAAAGTTTCAGAAGAATATATGCTGTATAGAAATTATGAACCAACTAAAAAAAAAAGAAATTATGAACCAAATCTATTCTTTATCTCAAAAAATGTACTTCAGTGAGTGTCACACAAAAAAACAAATATATACTAAAATATAACAAGTAATATTCCTAATATAGGGATATGATGAATGAATTGAAGCCTTTTTTTTAATGTAGATAACAATCCCATTTTGAATTAAAACACACGCAACCTTAAAAGAAATAAAAACATATACACAACTTTCAAAGTAAGATTAGCCGACAGATGCAAACTTTCTAAAAACACTCAGAATTCATGCAGTAGGAGGTAGCTGGGCATTTGCTTGCTGCTCATTGAATATTTATGGCTATATATAGATGCCTGGATGCCTCAATCAGTTGATCCTCCCACAGCTGGTTTAGGGTGTGGTCCCTGGGTCGTGGGATCTAGCCCTGAGACAGGCTCTATGCTGGGGAAAGAGTCTGCTTGAGATTGTCTTCCTCTCCCTCTGCTCCTCCCCCTGCTTGCATTCTTTCTCTCTCTCTCAGATAAATAAGTAAAATCTTTTAAAAATAATAAAAATTATATATATATATAAAGTCTTCTGAGTCCTACCAAGGAGGTAAACCCCCCGGAAATTAATTTCACATCTTGCCCATCATATATCTCCATCTTCAAAACAACCACAAGGTTTATTCAGCCCAAATGCTTTGCATATAGAAGGCAACTGTAAAAATAAGTGACTTTTTCCCCTACAAAATTTCAGGAATGTAAACTTCTGTGTATATTGTTGCAGATTATCTCATGTCATGAAAGTGGAAAGAATAAGAAAACTCTGCCAAACACGAACAGAGCTTTAAATAGGAGTTCTCATCAAGGGTATGATGACAGGGTGCCTGGGTCGTTGGAGCATCCAACTCTTGGTTTCTGCTCAGATCATGATCTCAGGATAGATGTGGTCAGGCTTTACGCTCAGTGTGGAGTTGGCTTGACATTCTCTCTCTCTCTTTCTCTCCCTGTGCCCCTCCCCCTGCTTGCACACACACACTCTCTCTCTCTCTCAAGTAAAATAAATAAAATCTTTAAAAAAAAAAAAGGAGTATGAAGTTAGGTCTTTTACAGAAATGCGTCAGAACCAAAATACATTAGCAAGCACAAGACTAAGGATAATATAAATGTTAACAACTATGCCTAGTATTTCAGTACTTTGCATTGGTTCTGCTTTGTATCTGATTTTCTGTATTTTGTTATTTGCTGTAAACAAAAGTTTGTTTCACGTTTTCTTGGCTGTTTTCTCCCATAGAAAACATGCTACTGGTAGTTGCAGTTATTCAGGAAGAACAAGATAATGGAAACTAAAATAAGTAGGTAAGGAGTATTTTTCTTTATTCTAAACATTCCATCTGTCTAACTATATTTATAGTATGTAAAACACCTGTTTTTATTTCCAAGGGACCAATCTGGTTCT